>CM029022.1:19896633-20059199 GCA_016801055.1 Panax notoginseng
AGGTTTATCTCTAATCACATTTTGAAGATTGCAATGATTTTCAACAAGCTAAAGACGGGATGGATGGGTTGAACAGTCTTCCCAACCTTCTTTTTTTCGGGTTATTGCAGAAGGTATGTATACATTGGTAGAAGCTTGTGTTTTGAAAGTAGCTATGTCGATGGTGTTTTATCTTCCATCCTCTTTGATGTAGAAATAACGGTTTCCAAATGGCTAATGTACAGGTGGATGCTCCTTGTGCATATGTTTGTGCTGATAGCAAGATATATGATGCAACTGAATGGTATATCTGTCAGGTAAAAAAAAATAATCTTCAAATTGTGTTTGTGTATGTCTTTGAACTGGTATCATACAAAGAGACAATCAGAATTTCCTGTTCTGAAATTTGTATAACTAAAAAGTTTCACTTGAGAGTGGTGTAGTCTACGGATGTTGTGCAAAAGAAGCAGACCTATTCTTAAATGTTAGAAAATATTTGGCGCTTTGATATTTTAACTGTGCAAGAGTCAGCAAGACTGCACGAGTCTGTGCTTTTAAGTTTAAAATGTAGTTGAAGGTCAAACCAAATATAGCGTGCAATGAGAGTCGTAGTGGGTTCTCACATGTCCTAAAGATGTCAAAATATTCTATGTGCTTTAGCTAGTCTTGAAATGTTCTCATTATGTTTTCTAGTGGAACTTAGTGCATCTTTTGTCTTTCGCTTTACCCTTGTTACAAGTGCGTCTTCAGGGAATTGAGTCTCTATTCTGTTTCTTTAATGTTATTTGGTGACATGCTGTGATTACATAATCAACTTGATAATTTCATGTATCCATGTTTCACTACCAAATTGATATGTTTGAGGAGCTATGTAAACATAAATTCTGAGTCATACTAACGAGTATATTCTCATTGCTTCCTCACATATAAGACCAGTGCCATTATGGGAGAAAAAGTTTTTTTGGGAAACTGAGGGAGTGGTTGGGTTGGGGGGGGTGCGCCAGAAGTGATGGATATTTTTCTATTTTTAAGAATGGAAAAGAGGAGGGAGCATCTTAATTCTTCTTTCCTACCATAAATGAGAGGGACCTGAAAAGACGGTACTTCTCATTCTATATATAACAACATAATTGTGTAAGCTAGTAATAGTAGCTGCTCTTTTCTTCCTTCCTACTCAACATCCCTTCCTTAGTGATCACCATTTACCAGGAGTGAGCATCCATATTATGGGTGCAGTTATCCCCCATAACCATTGGAAAACTATAATTTTACTAGTTTTAATTGTACCTCATTTTTAGACAATGGTTTATATATTAAATTCCCCCCCCCCTCCCCCCTCCCCCCCTCCCCCCTCCCCCCTCCCCTTATACTTGAAACAAAATTCCGGTAGCATTAACTTTGTCCCCTTCGTAGGATTTTACTGTATGTCATGTCTATAAGCCCCCTAGATGGTGGCAACCCCCCCTCCCCTGTACTTGAAACAAAATTCCGGTAGTATTAACTTTGTCCCCTTCGTAGGGTTTTACTGTATGTCATGTCTATAACCCCCCTAGATGGTGCTTTTGCCAGACAACATTTTATAGTAAAGTAGTTGTACCTTTTGTACATACTTATAAAGAGAAAGATGGTACAGTTATCTCTATCTTTTGATCTCCTTTTTTTCCTTAAATTCAGGTCCTCTCTATCAAATGGACCATAATATTGTGGAATGGTAACTTGGTAATTACTTTTATAAATTGAAAAAAAGACTATCCAGATCATTATTTGGTATTTTGGCGATAATTACGTTATATGTTTTCTTTTTGAAGAAAAAATAGATCAACTTTCTGATATCATTAAATATATTTTAGTTATGGTTTCGATTCAGTATTGAAGAAAAACTATACTGGAGAAAATAATAGTCTATACACACACGTTTGCGTTTCTTCTTCTTCTTTTTGGACAAGTAAAAACAGATACATTTCTTCCATGTACTTTATGCTGGATTGTGGTTGCAGGGAATGAGATGTCCGGTAAACACTCACAAGCCAAGCTTCCATGTGAACACAAGTGTAACGTCAAAGCATAGCAGCGGGAAGGGAAACTCGGGACAAAGGGGAGGTGGAATACCATCTTCTAATATGGAGGAGACAATGACAGAGGAAGAATTTGAAGAGTGGTTACTGAATGCAATGCAAGCTGGCATGTTTGACAATTTTGCTGGCGGTAATTCAGATAGCCCGTCTACACATGCTGGAACCAGCTTTAAAAGTGGTGGGGGCAATCCCGGAGGTGGTGGCGCCAGCAGTAGTGGTGGCAAGAGAAAGAAAAAGGGAAAGAAGCAATGGTGAGCGATATTCCACCCCCTTTGCTTACACTACGGCGGATGAACCTTTAAGAGCCTGAAAAGAGGGCTCAGAAAACTTGATGAGGGTAAGTTTGTCTCTTAGAATTTGAAAGTCCGAGGGAAAATTTAACTCCACTTAATTGTACACTGGTGTGAACTTACCCCTTAATCCAGCTTTATACAGAGTTTGTATAGCTTCCCACTCACATTTCTTTGGGAAATTGTACTCGTAATTCTCATTTTAAGAATGAATTGCCAGTAATTAATGGCAGTTTCTTTTTAATGTGATGACAATTGTGATGAATGTTCCCAACTTTCAGCAGTGGGTTATATGGACAAGATGATAGGCAGTGTATAAGAAAGAGATGTCAATTTAATTGGCAAAATTTCTGAATTATTAAACTTCGGGGACAATTTTGGAACTCTGTGTAATAACAACATAATTAAATATAGAAGAATTTAGTTTTGCTCTAGTTCTTGTTTTCTTTGATCACTAAACATTGGGATGGCTTGAGATCATCTGTCAATTTCTTTCGAGTGTTATCTCCCGATTTCTAGATTCTACCGTGTTTTTATACGAAGTGTTCTCATACTTGGCCACTTGAATGCAACCATTCAACCCAACATTCCTCTTTTTGGATTTAAATATTGTCTTTTTAAGGTGAATCAAAATAAATAAATTAATAGGAAATAATTGTACAAAAAATTCCTTATTTCATCATTAAAAACTTGACTATTGTATCCATAAATCCTCTTGCACTTGAAACAATTAGGGGGGAAAAGAAGAAGAAAAAAACAAGTTTAAAATTTATAAATTCTTTTAACCATCCATTACAATGTATATTACTAACATTCTTCCTGTTAAATAACTATAAATGTAAATAATTAATTTTTTTATAAAGATAGATTGCATCTTTTTTGAATATCTATAAATATAAATAATTAAATTTATTTTTATAATAATAGATCATATCTCTGTGCATAAAATTTATTGAGTATAAAATAAAGTTTAATTGAGACTCATTATATAACACGATATCGAGACCCAATAATTTAAACTTTTCAAACGGATATTAATACAAAATTATAATTTAAAGAAATTCTAATAATTTATTTTTATTTAAATTATTTATATTTTGAATCAAAGAGCTCATTTTACAGCCTTAAATTGCGGTGAGGGGTTTAGGGGATAATAAATCGTTAACCTCTATATCAAGGGGTTTAGATGAGATAACTTGCAACAAGAATCAAACCTTCAACCCAATTTGCTTCTCTTTTCCTCTTTTGATCCTAGTCTTGCAAGTGCATCCACAATCATCCATTAAATTACAATCCATACCCTTCTCCCATTCTTAAAGCCTATTCGAAGTATATAAAGTTCAAATGTATTCTTCTATCTTCTGATAATCTAGGTTTCAATGGAGTCAGTGGTGCTGACATCTTCTTCTTCTTCAACTAATCTTCAATTTTCTGACGCTGGAAAACTGTATAGAGGTGGTGGGTTATCCAGCATAAATTCGAATTGTTGTTTGTTTTTCGTAAATGGGTATTCCTTTTCTCCTTTCCCATTTCCTTCTCAAAAGCTCAAAACTTCATCAATAACTGCGGCCGCCAAGAAGAATAACAGTAGTAATAGTAAAAAAGTGGACACCCATAGCTTTGTATCCAAACCAGATGAATCCACTGGCATTTTTCCTGAAGCTGTCCTGCTTAAAGAGGTCAGCTCTCTTTTTCTAATTCGTTCTTATTTGTTGCTAGATGTTTACATACATAATACATTTACTCATGGGTTTACTAGTCTTGATATGCTGTTATATTATTATTCCATAGCTATGACTATTTAGAGCATCAAAAGCACTTGAAACCCCCTAAAGTTTGAAGATGGGGGGGTTACTTAATGTGTATTTGAATTATCTGAATAATAGTTTTGAGTATCGGGGGCACATGTATAGATGTGGGTTATACAATTATTTATTATTTTAGCGTATATAGTGGAAATAATGTAGAAAGAATGTAATTATTGATTGTGAGTATTTAGGGTGGAAAATTCAAGCACCAGATAACTGCAGGCATTGAATACTAAGATTGTATGATTTGGGTATTCACGTTTGCAGACGTAACCCATTGTGAATTTTTGTGTCCGTAGATACGTATACAGTATATGCATTTGGGTCCAATATATCCCAACTAGAGTCGTGAAATGCTCTATGCACGTGCGCTCAGCATGCTGTATTTCAGTTTTACTTTTATAAGAATATAAAGCTTGAAAGTGGTTACCAATTCACCCTTTATGAATTATGTCTTGTGTTATATAATCTTTTTTCAAATTTGCAAGTGTTATTGGATGTAGTAGAGAAGTTCTGTAAAACCTATTGCCTTTATGTAGTACTCCCTCCATTCCACATAAAGAGCCCCATTTGTAAAATTTTAAAAGGATATATTTTTCTTCCATGTTTATCATAAATATGACTGGTGTTTAGTTTAGTAGTGGAAGTATGGTAATGAAGTTGTGATGTTAAATTTTAGGGATATTGTGTCATTTTATACTATAATCAACAAAAGTAGGACTATGTGGATCAAATATTTTTTTTTGCAAATGGGACTTTTTTTTGTTGCTAAATTTAAAATGGGACTCTTATTTTTTTTGCTAAATTTAAAATGGGACTCTTTTGTGAACTAGAGGGAGATATATAGATTAGTGGATTTATGTGTTTGGGTATATTCAATACTATTATTCATGAAGTTGAATCTGGGGTGTTAAAATTGTATCCATTTCTTAGAAATTCGAAGCTTAAAGTTCAGTTTCTTAGGCAAGCTGTTAACTCTTTCTTTAACAACCCCCCCCCCCAATTTCAGAAGAAACTTCAGGAAGATGGTAGGCTTCTACCTGAGTTTGCAGATGCTGAAGAGCGTAAGTGATTATTATTGTTTTGAATTTCGAAATTCTGATAGTCACTATTTCTCTTTTCTCCTGATCATATGGAGGTTACAGTGGTTGAGTTAATTGTTGATTGTAGAGGAACTCTATGAAGCTCTGAATCTTCTGCTGGAAAGTGATTTGGATGAAGAACGAAGTAAGCATGTTTCCTCGTTATTTCATATTCCTAACTAATTTTGTATAAGGATTCAGGAAGATTCAACAAGTATATCTGCCTTCTGTATCGTTGATTTCTCAGAAGAAGACCCGATACAGTGTACTTTTTAAACTTAACATTTCATCACACATAGCTGTACAATTCGAACTATGACAAAAAAAAATTACGTGTTTCCTTTTTATATGTGAAATTGTGTCGTTCCTTAACAATAAAAGAAAATTTTATAGTGTTATACAAGGAAATACCAACAATGAAGGAAAACTATAAACTTGGTGTTACTTTACATTTACTGATTTGAATCTACTGAATAGTTTCTTTTTTGTTATTATATATTTTTGATGTTGTTCTGCAGTGCGCCACTACGAAGTTGTCTACCTGATTCATGAGAACCATGTGGAAGAGGTTGAGAAAGTTAATCTTAAAGTTCAAGGTGACTTTTCTTTATTTTTGACAAGTTAAAGTTGTAGGCCTTTCATTGCTGTTATGTTTACATTTTGGGTTGATAAAAGTTCATTAATCAGGTCATCAATGAAAAGAAGTAAGAACAAAAATTCCTAGTCTTTTGACTTCAGTTATAATAAAGGGAGGATAGTACTTGGTTTGAAATCATGGTTGTCTGAGGATTTGCTAGTATCTATTTTGGTGTAGTATTTAATGTGCTCTTATTTGCATTACCCAGCATCATTTATCTGTTTATTTGATATGCCTTTTAGTGAGGAAGACTGCAGTTAAAAATTGTTAAAACTTCATTTATTATAACAATGAAACAATTTCTTGCAGAGTTTTTGAAGGAGAAGAAAGGCAAGGTATGGAGATTCAGTGATTGGGGTCTCCGGAGACTGGCATACAAGATACAGAAAGCGAAGAATGCTCACTACATCTTAATGAACTTCGAGTTGGAAGCAAAATATATTAACGAGTTTAAGAGCATGTTAGACAAAGATGAGAGAGTCATTCGGCATCTCGTGATTAAGAGGGACGAGGTGATCACAGAGGATTGTCCTCCTCCCCCCGAGTTCCATACTATGCGAGCAGGTACAGATGATGATGAAGAAGATGACTTGGATTATGATGATGACTATGAAGATGAAGGTGAAGGTGAGGATGCTGAGAATGAGATTGGTGTGGCTAGTTTGGATGATGGTCGTGAAGAGAGCATCATTTATGTAGATGAGGATGAATCCAATGATAGAGAAAATAGAAATTATAAGAAACTGAATGTAAGTAGCTCCAGAAGAAGGAAACTGAAAACTGAGAAAGTAGGTAGGTAATTATTTTCCCTTTGTGTTTTCTTAGAGATGAATTAATGCAGTTTCGGGAAGTTCTTTATGGCGTGTATGTTTCTGTGTCTCCCAAGTGGAAGATTGTTTTTGCGACTCTAATAATATTTTTGTGATGTTTTAAAGTTAACCATACTAGATAGTAAAAAGGTCTCGGTCTCCCTAAGCTACTTTAGTAGGTTGGTTGCATGAATTCCATGATAGAATTGGTCCCCAATTGGTATATTTCTTGTTCCAGCAGTTGGGTGAGAGTTTGCAGCCTCTTTACATCTCATTTTGTGTACTAAGTACTGAAACCGTGTTTGTAGTATTTTTCTGTGAACCAAAAAAGAAAATTTTCATTGGGTTTGACTCGTAATAGGTTGGTTGAACTTGAAAATTAAGTAAACAATTGAATTGGATTTGCTGATTTATACATGATTTCACATGTCCCATATTACTCGGTTCAAAGAGTAAATTAGTGATATTTTAGGTTACTGGACAAATACAAATATTTAAATGAATATCTTCCGTGGTTGATTCTACCTCTCTCCCATATTCAACGGATTCTTCTAATGTACTTCTTCCGTTCCTATTTAAATAATATTTTAGAGATGAGCACAAGAATTAAGATAATGATTAGAAAGCATTAAATATAGTACTCAATTGTCTATAATACCTTTAAATCATTAATTTATCATAGCACAAGAGTTTAAAGTACCAAAAAAATAAATAGAGTAATGATGGGTAATTTTGAAAAAATTATCATTAATTCTCCTGGATTTGAACAAACGTAAATTAATTAGGAACAAATAAAAAACTCTAAAACGTCATTTAAATAGGGTCTGACTGTTAATAATATATAAGGGCCACTACTACAAAAAGTATTACACCCTTAATGATGATGAAACAACGATTAGTGCGAATAATATTCTACAATTGACAAATTTTTTTATTTTCAAACCGACCCGTTTACTATCTATAATTTAATTTATTAGAGTTATATTAGAATGGGTGAAAAGTCAAATGTTTTGACTAATTGGTCATGAGAAGTTGAATTGAGAGAATTTTGAATAAGAGTTTTAGAGTTTCTTTCTTTTCTTTTTCTTTTTTCATTTCTCGCCATAATATTATTTCAGGTTTACATCGATAACTTGCTATTATCGACTTTATTATCTAGTCATGAGACTTGGATATGTTTAAATTAATCAGATTTTTTTCGAATAATGCTGCTGATGGAAAATATTTACTATTTTATATTGACTTGAGCCCACCTAATTAATGGGCTACATTTCTGACTCTGGACCTTGGCCCAGATAGAAGATCTTTTAGTCCAGGATTATTTATTAAATTCTCCAGGGAATAATAAAATAAAATACAAAGTCGTATTTTGAGCAAATATAACAAAATTAGGAGCGTGATTCACAAAAAGTCTGAGCACTGTAGCAAAAGAGCTTCTCTCTCCGGCAAATTTGAAGGTAATCACGAACACCACACTTAAAACGAACTATTATTAGATATGTGTTTGCCTCTTAGATCTGTTATATTAATGTCTAAACGCAGATGTGTATCTCTTGTGGATGGCGATCTTCAACTCTTAGATATATATATACACACTGACACGACATATCTGTTAAATTTGATTAGTAAAATCTCAGTAATGTCAATTTTAGTGTTTCATAGCTGTATACGTTATTTCATAGGAGAAGATTGATGCTTGTTTCTGTTGGAGCATGTTTTCGCTTATAAGATCCTTTTGTATGCCCAATTCGGTGGCAATTATACATTTTTAGTTCTCTCCTGAACTTTTATATTTGTTTATGTGTGTTTAGTTCTCTCCTGAACTTCGATTATTAGTGACTTAGCAATTAGCATTCACGACTTTTTTATGAGGTTGACAGTAGGGCTTATGTCAATATATATGTATGTTTATGGATTTTCTGTGATTTCTAGCAAAACTTTAGGTTATAACAAGCCTTGTGGAATGAATTGATCATTGAACAGCTCAAATTTCAGCCCCTTTTGCATCTAGTCACCTGACGAAGTTTCACTTTCTTCAGTTGTGACAGTTGTCAACTTGGAATTCTCTCCTGTTTACTTTCTTGGGGTTCAGTATGATCTTTTGGTTCTTGCTGCATAGTCCAGCTTTTAATTGTTTCATTTTGAATTGTGTGGAATTAACAATAATGCAATCGTGCCTGCTTCATGTTTGATTCATTGTGTTTATTGTTCTCTTCTCATTTTCAGAAGTTACATATACGTACAAGAAACATAAGCTATGGTTGGGCATGATGATTCAGGTGCATCGGAAAAGAAATCAAGTGACATTAATGATTTGCCAACATTTAATGTTGAGAATATGCAAAGCAACATGAAAGTAATCTATTACAGGTTTGCCCCTCACCACCTTACTTGCATGCAGTGTGTAATTTATTTATACTTTATGGATACTCATCTGGCAAGTACCCTGTTTAAATATTCTTAACATAAATCCCACTGTTAATTGATGAACTACCCAATTCCACTGACAAACTTTATTAGTTTCAATAAATCAAGAGAAGTGAATTTGGAGAATAGCAGAAAAGAATTGCCTTTAGAAAGTGTAACTCATATTTTTTAAACTTGATAAAAAAAAATTAGAAATGGTTATCTTTAAATAAAATAAAGAACTAGAAATGGAGAAACAAAAGGGATAATGGTCATGCACTCTAAACAGATAAATTTATATCACTTGACTTGTTGGAAATACGTCTACCCACGTTTGGGATATAACGGTCTTAAACTGTGTGCGTAATTATGGCGGACAAGCATACTGGCTTTATTTCTCTGTTAAATTTACGAAGTCTTGCTTAGTCAAATTCTTGAAGTGATAGATATATATTTTGTCCTGAGCCTCTTGGTATATTTAAACTGAGTAACTCTAGGACACAAATACTTCAATGTAGAATAATTATGACCAAATTCACTGTTCAAACTGTTAACGAGAATATACTGCTTCATCCATAGACTCGTAAATATATTCAAAAATGTTTACTGCAACAATGTTTCACACTTTTTGCGAGAACAAAGGTATGATGGATTCATCAGTTAAATATGTAAAAGTAGAATGACCTTTGTATTTATACCTCCTTTACAGAACCTTCTGTAAAACAGGGTCTGGTTTTGCATGATATTAAATGCTCCCTTTATTACAAACATATCTTGAATTAGGATCTGCAAAAGGAATTGGAGCCATCACTAAAGCGATGATATGGCATCGGTTTGAAGTGAATTATTTTTGTTTAAGGAGATCTGTTTTGCACAGCAGTCCCATTTACAGTTCCACTTTCCTTAGCAATCCCATTTACATCAATAGAGTTCAACATAATTTTTGTGCAAAGAAATATCGATTGGTGCATATTCTTAGCAATATCAAATCTCTCATTAATAGTAGTTTTGTAAGCCAATCAGTTATAAGTTTACTTGTTGAAGATACTGTGACAATCAATAATACTTTACTAATATGAAGAATTTATCACCCAATAACTTTAAGAAGCTTTGGTGAATTCTGAATACAACCTGATATTCCCCTCTAAATAGGTTTCAAATATGTTGCAAGAACATGGAACTTTCTTTCTTTCTCTTTCAGGTGAAGAGATACTTTAGAAGGAAAAGTTTCTTTTGTGTGCAAGTAGTGTTTAAATGGATCTTAGTTCTTAAATGGTATGAATGTATACTTAAGTACAAGATATAGAATACTTTCTTCAGTCATTACTCCTGAAAATACAACTAGTACATTATTATATGTTAAGAACCTAAGCCTTAGGGACCAAGTTCACTAAAAGACTTGGACTTTTTTTTTGGACATACAAAAACCAGAATATGATATAAGAGCACAAAACACACTTCTATCAATCTACCTTCAATATCTAAATATAAACTTATTTAAAATTGACTAAGCAGTAAACGAACTTCTAGATAACTATAATACCCTCTCTGTCCAGGAGAAAAAGGTATCATTTTCTTTGTAAATTACAAAGGAAATGGTACTCTTTTCTTTCGGACAAAGGTAATACTACCTCTACCGGGCATATAATTTGAGTATTCAATATCCCATGTCTGCTCCATATTGAATGAACAAAATTTCTGTACTTACTAGTTTTCTTAAATTTATCTTTCCTCGATTCTAGTTTTTATAGACTGCATCAGTGTCTGTATGTGTGTATATGTATGCAAGTAATAAGGAGTTGGAGGAGTCGGGTAAGAGATGTAATGTCAACGCATTCCTCTTTTTGTTGTTTAAAGAGGGGGGGGGGTGTATCGGAGCAACTATGGCCTTGGACTGGTATACATAACCGACGGTGGATAAAGCTCTACTATCACAGTGTACTCTGCTACGACTCAAAAAAAAAACTTAAAAATTGATTGTAACAGTGTCTATTATTGGCTTCTATAAGTTCTATAAACATTATTATGTAGCTCAATGTAGTAAGACTTCTCTCCCAGCTGATGTATCAGCATTCTCTATGACGTTGAACAAAGAATTTTACTGGTTGGCATTATTAAATACACGGCTTAGTTTCTTCATTTGTTTACTTGCATGTATGCTTTTGTTCATTGAGAATGGCAAGTTCTCAAATAAAATACGGAGTGCTATATGTTGATTTACTACTTTCCAGTCAGCATCGATGGAGATGTTTAAGATTTTGGTTGTGGATTGTAGATTAGCTATATGTCGTACATCTATCTTGGGTATTGCGTTTGATATTCTGCACATGTTGAGAGGTCTTCAAAAGATTGGTGGGTTCACCTTGAAGGCTTGAAGAGAATGGAATAAAGAATGTTATTATTGATATACTATGTGTCCTCCGGGTGGAAGTTTAGGAGAGATGGGGAGACCCAACAGCTGCCAAGCAAAGCTGGAGCTCAGGAGGCAGACTGGTAAGAAAGCCGACCACATAGGGGGAATGAACTGAAAAGCTCAGCTTAACTTCAGAATTCAGATCAAATTTGAGTCATCCCAATCCAATGTACATTAAATTTGCTAGTTCTTAAGTATTTTTGTACTTCAGAACTATAAGGTGACAAATAAAAGGTTTACTGTGACCTACTGTCCTCCTGCCACAACTCTTTGGTCTTGCACCAAGAACTAAATTGGGAAAAGTGTAACAACCCTTGTCAAATCCCAAGCTCAAATTTAATCATAACGTACCAAGGCCAAATACATCGTCCCAATATTATCTTCTTCAGTCATCTAGTCACCATAGGCCCCCAAAATAGGTCATGACTGAATACTGGTAGTAGAATGGGATCTTATCCACATGTTCTGATGTGGACTGGGGTGTTACAACAAGGGTGTGTAAGAAAAACTTCAAGTTACTGGGAGCAAACAGATTGTAGAGTTACTAAATTCTATAGGAATACATGCAACACGTTTTATTGAACATAATCCGTTCTTCCTTTTCTTATTTTGATTGTAATCTTGTTTTGAAATCTTGAAGTTGTTTGGTGATGCCAGAACTTATGGCTTATTGATTCATGCAGCCGGACATTTATGTCTATCATCGGAGGAGTCATTGCAGGAGTTCTAGGATTTACTGGCTTAATGGGATTTGTCTTTTATTTCCTTGTCATGGCAATTACGTCACTAGGGCTGACAGCCAAGGCAGGGTTTTCCATCCATTCATTCTTTGATAGCTGGAACAGAATTATACTCGACGGCTTTCTAGGCGGGCTTATGGTACACTTCTATAAACTTCCAGTTATTAATTCTTAAAGTTTGTGTTTTGCTAAAATCTGTTACAGAGTTTGCTCAAGTTCAGTGCATAATAGCTAAAATCTCTTACAGAGTTCGCTCTAGTTCAGTGCATAGCTTATTGAGTTTGATGAGTAAACAATTCTGCTGTAATCAACTTAACCAAAAGAAGACCTTTTTTTACATAGAGCGAATAAATGCACAATCTTATCTTCCTCCAGGGTGTTCCTTGTACTACCATGTTTTGAAAGAGCAATATATCTTTAATTGCATTCACAATCTTTTCATCATTTGCCTTGAAAAAAAGACACTAGAATATTTCTCATACTATTTTGAAAGAGCTGAGCGCCACTCTTAATCTACATTCCTTTTTGCCCGAGTTTTGCAAGTGACTAGCCCTATCCATCAGAAGTTATAATCTTCAATTGCTCAAGGGGTTCATGTCTGTGTCTATTAAAACCTGGCATAGATTTTAAAAGTAAGCTAGAATTTAGTGTCAATTCCTAAATTTAGTGTTTTGATGAAAGTTGATTCTCGTATGTAGTAGGTATATATTCTTTGATAAGTCACCAATACCCTTTTTGTGCTTCTACCTCTGCAGTTTCCACAAATTATATAGGTTAAAATGTCAACAATTATGGCTATTTCATGCCAGCTTTACGTACAATTTGATGAAGATATTTCGCAATGGCATTGACACAATAATAGTCTCATTTTCCATTCAAATGTCATCTCACTGACATTTGTCTTCATTTTTTTTGCAGTCGTTCGTGCTGTTCTGGACGTATCCTATTTTCGTTATATATGCTTTCTGTTTTGAAGTCTATATGTAGACAAAAGGGAAAAAATGATGCATAACCCGTAGAAAGAAGACTTTTGCTAAATTTACGTCAATATGTATATATATATATAACACATATACACATGTATATATAGAGTAAAAGACATCTTAGATGAACGTAAGATAAAGTTATCTTAGGTAACTTCCAATACAACATCATTTGATCGTCAACTTAATAATCTAACCAGACGAATGTAACGAACATACAAAAATATCAGATTATATAAAATTTTGTTTAATTTGAGGCATTGGAATATTATTTTTATAATAGTATAAATAATTTGTATATAAGTATATATTTTGGCAATTCAGATTTTGTAACTTCTGTTGTTATAAAATTGTTGATGTATAACCTCAAATCAAATGAAATTTTACATAATCTCATATTTTTTACATGCTCATTACATTGGTACGGTTAAATTATTAAGTTGACGATCAAATAATGTTGTATAGTTAGTGACCTATCTTGGGTCGATCTAAGATGTCTTTTACTCATATGTGTGTGTGTGTGTGTGTGTGTGTACTACATCCCACTATAACATCCAAATTTGGACGGAGGGTTTATATATATTGAAATATTCAGATTATATAAAATTTGTCATCTTAATTGTGTATTTGATATTCTGGAACATTAACTATAATTTTGCGACTCCCAACTTTCCTTGACATGTGAAAAGATTTGCTTATGACATGGTGCATATATTCTGAAGGATCCATCCCGCATGAGACCATGTAGTTGATACTTCTGTACGGACCTGCGGTAGTTACAAGATTTACATCCAAGAGTGTAACAAGAAGTTGAAAAAATTCCTTCCAGTTATTGTTAATTTTTGCTTATGCTAAATCATTAAGGTTTTTTGTATTTTTTTCTGGGGTGTAGCGTGACTTTTTCTTTAAATGTTATAATAATTTGACTGAGGAAATAGATTTAATTCCAGAACCAGAACCAGAACTAGGAAAGCGGTGTAAGCTAGTCAGCTGTTTGAGTTTTCATTTACGTAGTTACTTGATAGTAGCAGGGTTTTGTTAACCGACACTTTACTTTTCTATTGACAATGATCTGTAATTTTCTCAGGGTATTGTTATTTCGCAAGTAAAATTGTTAATTTCACATGTTCTCTGATCCCAGTGAGAGATTGTGAAACTAAGAATTTTGATTGTGCAAATAACAATTTCCTTTTTCCAAGTCATGTTCTGCAATTTAAAGTAAATAACTCACTGTATGCAATTACTTTTACCTGTATTTCTGTAGAGGTAAAGCCCATATATATATATATATATATATATATATATATATATATATATATATATATATAGTCCACTTTTCCAGCGAATTGAAAGGAACGAATTAAGAACGAAACGGTTATAGCGATGATACCGTCGCTATAGACGGTACGCTTTTAATTCGCGAACGGGAAGGAGCGAATTAAAAACGAAACGGTTATAGCGACGATACCGTCGCTATAGTCGGTACGCTTTAGTTCGCTGGAGAGAGCGGGCTATATATACAGGGTTAAGTCATTTTTTAAATTATATATTATTTCCATTGGGACGATCGTCCTGTCGATTTGGCAAAGTCAAATTATCTATGTGGATTGGACAATACATGCTCGTAGGCAGGCGCCATAGATTTTAGAATAATCTGGATCACTTTTGTCGCACAATCATTTACATATAATTTTGCTTAGCCTGCTATCGGCTTTTGATTTCATGCTTTGCAATAAACAAGTAAAAACTAATTAGAAAAATTTTGTATCAACTATTTTTTTTAAAAGTATAACATTCTAAAGCCGGGCAGAGATGGATCTTCTTCAGCTACCCCAATCAGTTAATATAAGATGCAACATTCTCCACAATCACTATAAACTCGGTTAAAGGTTGAATAATGTAATCTCTGTAACATAAAATGAACGCTTCAAGTATGAACAAAATTTAAAGTGTCTCTTCAAATTGCAATTTTCTATTGCTACTCGAATCATATTCGCTCGAATAGTTTAAACTGTCATGCCCGATTAAATAGTTAAACAAGTATCAATTAAATCTTATTTCAGACTCGATAAATTATATGAACTAAGCAACTCAACGTTTAATTGGACTCGATTCATTTACGCCTCTGTGACAGCATAAAAATTACAAGGAGACATGACAAATACAAACTCCCAAATAAAGGTAAGACCTTACTAGATCTTTTCTGTATACACTATATGTCCTCAAAAACCCATCTTCATGTAACGCAGGTCTTTGAGATAAGAAAATGAATTTCACTTTTATGCTTTGTATGCAAGCTGATGTACAAACTCGTGGCCTTCTAAGCTATACATTTTCAAAGTCTCATACCTGCATAATTGAAGTTAAGATGTTTATTTGCGGATTTATGCTATGGTTCTGCTGTGCATGTGATATGTAATTATCATTACAAGACATGTAAATGCATTTTAGCATGCCTTATAACGTCTATATTTCTGGCCGATAACTGCAACCCCCGAGATAAATGGGCGAGAAGGTATGACTAAGAAAGATAGGAAGAATAGGACAATCTATCTAGGAAGAACACTTGCCAGCATCTGTGGTAGTTTTAGAAACACAAAAGACAGAGTGTACAGAACACTCAATATTACTACTGCTGCAATTATGTTGTAGGCCAGGCGCTTGTCATCTTTACTTGGTACAAATGCCACTTTCAACGTATTTGTCAGTTCAAAGAGCCTGTACGATACCTGCAAGAATTTTTGAAAGAATGAATTGATTTACATTTTTATGACTTACTGATGAGCACATCGTAGATACTCACAGCAACATATATGGAAGTGGTGAGCATGAAGTTCAACATAGGATAGTCCGGAATCAGAGAAAGTAGCATTTTAGGTTGACCATCTGGCACGCTGGATCTGTTTACATTAGAGCTTAGTTACAAATCAACATATAGTACACATAATGCCCACTCTGTGTTGCACAACTAACAAGACGACAACCCCATCAATCTGACTCCAGAGATACTTAAAAGAAAGCTTCATGACTATCAAAGCTTTCATAATGGGAAACGATAATTGGCAAGATTTTTACAATTAAATAGAATTCCATCCTCAAACACAAGCCAAGGGTGAAAGAGGCCCTCACTCAATCAATTTTTCTATCTAAAGGGTGTATCCCTATCAAAAAGTAAAATAATTTCATGGAATACTAAAAACTATTACTCCCTCCATTCCAAAATTAGAGACAAATTTTTCTTTTTGGTCCGTTTCAAACTTAGAGATATAATTTTCTATTTTAAGACAAAGACTCGCATGAAGTTCTTAACATGCCATAACTTACACACTACGTATATTAAGTACTACCATATCATCACTACATTTCTAGCAAATAGGTTTGAAAAGGTAAAATTTTCCATAAAAGTCGTCGTTTTAGAAATGTAAATGTAATTTTGAAACGGATGAAATAGTTCTTAACCTTGTCTTCCCTGGGATTTAAATATTTGCTAAAACGCTAGGTAATCCTGTGATTTAAGTAAGTTTGGGCAATATATATATATATATATATATATATATATATATATATATATATATATATATAGAGTCCGGATCCAGTCCGGGATCCCGGACTCTATAAAATACGGACCTTTTTTTTTTTTTTTTGCTTTTTTTTTTGAAACTAAAAAAAAATAAAATTATGGAATTGAAATTTTTTCATAATACAGTGTTTTGGGTGTGATTTGGGTACGTATAACAAAACATGGTGGTACTGTCTGTGCAGACTGTACCACCACTTTTTGGTATAGGTATTCAAAACACGTCCAAAACATTGTATTATGGAAAAATTTC
Organism: Panax notoginseng; assembly: GCA_016801055.1. Lineage (NCBI taxonomy): Eukaryota > Viridiplantae > Streptophyta > Magnoliopsida > Apiales > Araliaceae > Panax > Panax notoginseng. The sequence goes on from CM029022.1 coordinate 19,913,686, forward strand.
AGTTCCATAAAATATTAAATATTTTTTTTTAGTTATTTTAAAAAACAAACAAAAAAAAAAAAGGTCCGGATTTTAAGAAAATCCGGACTCCCGGACTTGATCGGCTGTGTGTGTGTATATATATATATATATATATATATATATATATATATATATATAAAGACAGATCATTCTACATACCTTAACCATATGTGAAATTGTGAGATGTAGGTCTCCAGAGTAATCTTTCCAAGCCATCTAATGATCAAAAAGAATATACGCAGTTAAAACGAGACCATTCACATGCAAAACTTCCACAATTTGTCAAATGGAGCTGAAATATATAGTTGGATGCTCACAAGTGGACAGAATTTAGTGGGGAAAATAAGAAGTCAAAACGAGGTCACTTACGCAAAAAGGGTCAAGGTGTAGCCACGGAGATGTTGTGTGAAGTTTCTCAAGATTATGTAGACACTGCTCAATCAGAAAATGACAATACATTAACAACTACTGAATATGTTAATACTACTGGCAAGCCAGAGAGAGGAAAGCGTATGAATTATTTTTATTAAGTAAAATGGGAAAAGATCTACATACGTTATAGGAATCCATGAGGTATACGGATGGTACTTATTGTATGTGACCTTGGGAAGCTTGTAGATATACTCGAACCACAAATATCCCATCTGAAAATCATAAACTATTTTACATCAAATATAGAGATATTGGAAAAAAAAAACATATTTGTCAAAGAAAAGGTCAATATTATACCGTTAAGGAAATTATCACAACAATTGTTTTGATTGATATCCTACGTTTTGCTTCTGTTTCCTCCAGCTTCTCCATCCACTTTTCAACCTACAACACAAAAATAAATAAATAGCTTAATGTAACATTTTAGTTGCACCAACTACTAAGGCTCACAAGTTTGTTAAAATAAATATACACACACATGGATATTGATCGGCAGCCTCAGAACTAAAAGTTAACAGGGCTCCATCAGAACTTACTGTTGGATGATAATAAGCATATAGCATTCCAACTATCCATATGTAGCGATCAAGGCCTGAGCGAAAATGCCACTCATGCAATATGGGAAGTGTTGGTTTTGAAGGATCAGTGTATCCTGCGATATAATTATGTCTTTTAATCAACCATGATTGATGATAACCACAGAGAAATTAGTGGTATTACAATTTACTAACCAAGAAGAAAAGTGAATGGGCTCCAAATCAGATCAAACACTCCAGGTACTTCCCATATTAAAATAACCACCAAAAAGCAGGCTATGAATTTTACAGCAATGACAGTTCCCTTTTCATTGTATTTATTAAAAATACCAAGTGCCCCATAAACCATGAGGGTGAAAAGAGTGTGCATGGGGCATATGTAGTATAGCGTGTAACTGTTGTTAAGGATAAGGCAGCAAAAAAACACCAGAAAGTTAAGCCTCCACATCATCTGCCAAACATAAGTCATACAATCAGAAACATAAAAGGAGAAAACTTGGAATAAAATCTGAAGGACCAAAGGAGACCATGTACCTGAGCAAACCTTGCAAGGCTGAAATCTTTGCGGATGTAATAATATGAAAAATTCCCAAATCCAGTCATCCACACATATGAAGCAATAAATATTCGAATAGCATTATAGATTTCAAATGCAGCAAAGTAATGGTACATCAAAAACAACACCTGTATATTAAAGAAGATTGTCAGACATCATCATAGTTGTCTAAATCATACGATACATATCACAGGGTGAATCGAAAATGACACCGTATCATACGATTCAGTTACAATTCTTACGATACGATACAATACAAGATATTTGTTAAAGTTAGCAACCGATTTGAAAAAGTTACGTAGATTCAAAAAAGTAAAAACAAAACTTTTAGGCTTTCAATCATTTCAATTAGGGTTGTAAACGAGCCGAGCTGGGCTTTGGCTTACCAAGCTCGAACTCGTCTAAAAGTTAAATAATTGGGTCGGGTTTTAAACGAGCTTGAAATCTTGTGTACGAACTCGGCTCGTCTATAAACGAGCCGGGCTTGAGCGAGCCCAGTCGAGCTCGAACCTAAGGCCACCCCGTTTATTTATTTATTTTTATTTTCATTTTTCACCTTTTTTGGAAAAAAAATATATAAATAAAATAAATATTTTGTATTATATATTTTATATAAATAAGATAAGATTTTAATTAAATAATTATTAAACAAGTCGGGCTTAAACGAGCCGAGCTTAATTCGAGCTCGAGTCGGGCCTAAACGAGCTGTGCTCGAGTTGAATAACACATTGTTTAAGCTCGGCTCGTTTAACTAAATAGGCTAAAAATCTTGTTTGAGCTTGGATTGTTAACGAGCTCGAGTCGTGCTTAGTCGAGTCGACCGGGATCGCGGAGCCCAGTTCGTTTACAGCCTTAATTTCAATTGAAGAGGATATTTAGCACAAACATATTCTATATCGTTTGATGAGTCTTTAATCACTTTTTAGAGTTTTATATATTCTTCAGAATGTCCCTCTATTTTACTCACGTCATTTTCCATAAGCAGATACATAAATTTTCACTTGTTTAGTTTATAATAATACTTTCTTAACTACTTTTATATGTAACCAAGCTAATATGCTTGATTGTCCAATAAATTGAGTGATTCGTTATAAGCTTGATTATCCAATAAATTGTGTGATTCGTTTCCGTATCGTACGATGCGACGATACATGAAACACAATATAGGGGTCTTCAATACATATACGATTCACGATTTGACAACTATGGACATCATTGACGGAGTGAGCAATTCAAACAACATTTATATATGTACATAGTCGTCAAGGCGCTGGACAGGTCGCAAGGCGAGGTCACGCCTTGGGGACAGTTAGCTGAACACATTGTCCAAAAACATCACCAAACAAAGTCAACAATACTCACGCAACCCATAAATGGATAGATCCAAGAAATCCGAGTGCACTAGAAAAGGTCCGGTGATGGTCGGAGATCCGGCGTGAGGAGGCACGTGACATCGCCGACGATCTTTATTTTTCACGTCCTCGCATGGGTGGTTCTTCCATGTTGGCGAACCAATCACCAACCTCGCCTGGTGAAGACGATCGTTGTAGCATATTTGTTTAGCGACTAGCTGAGTTTTTGTTTCTAAGGAATACTGCTTCTATGATAACGTGTATGATAGAGAGAGTTGTGTATTATTTTGTTTAACTTTGTACTTGAGTGTCTGGTTAATGAAAGAGTAACATTAATACTACATGTGGGTACTGAAGTTTGTGGATTATGGTGCCTTGTATGTTAATTAGGCTTGGTTACGTTAGCAAATGACTTCCAATGGAAGACATCTAATTGTCATTACTTATCTTAGGGCTTGTTCGGCTATTTGGCAATGACCTTTAATAACTTAAAAGAGTACTAATATATATCTTGTTGATATCTTTATTTTTATTTTTTTTTCTTTTGTTTGTTTATAATAATTAAATGTACTAATTCATACACATACTTTTGTATTAATTAAAGTATATTTTGTTTTTAATAATCTTAATATATATGAGAATAACTTCATAATTATAAATGTATAAATTGCTTATTGTTAACTACTTATCGCCTTATGGACGCCTAGGCGGGCGCCTTACCTAGGCGTCCTGGTGGTCAGCTACCGTCGCGACTTGTCGTGGCAATGTAACAACTATGTATATGTAAAGACGAGGTTATTTTATGCATGCTTATGTATTCAGTATAATCCTTCCACCCTGAATAAGAGTCCACTTATAAAAATCACATTCAAGAAAAAATTGACTTTTGTTTACAAATCAATGGCCAAGATCACAACTTACTTAAATATTATTTGGTACGTTGATATATTGGAACATTTGAAACTATTCATTAAATACTTCTCCAAAACAATGAGTATTCCTTCTAATAATATAACGTTTGACCATAGAAATACAGACCACTATTTGAGATCATCATTACTATTTTTAAATTTGATAATAAGAAATTTCTAGAGGAAAGGGATACCTAGGTCAACTTATGTACCTATGGTCCTATGCTACCCTCATGGAAACAATCTCAATCTTAAGCTATAAACTGCAGGGAAAACTACTTAACATGATTTTGGGAAGTTGTTTCGTTAGCCTCTCCCAGACCCCCGAAATATATAATAATAAAAACGAAAAAGAATGAAACAAATACCGGGAAAATATAACTTATTGAAAAATCTAATCTCTCAAATTAAATCCATAAAGGTCAGTGGAGAAGATCCGTTCAGGTGGGAAATAATGGAATGGACTGTGGATAATCAAATTTGATATGAATTCGACACCTCTAATCCAGATAACATCTTAAGGATAAATTATAACCCAATTTAAAGGGAAATAAATACCAACAAGTATTCGCATGAAATTTGTTTCAAGAATTAGATGTCTTGTTAAAAGTTGGCTAACCTGCATCCAACCTTTCCATTCCTCAGTTTGATGCCTGTTGAGATAAAGTATGGATTTCCCTGAGAATGGTGACTTGTCCTGATGAATCTTGAAAGAAGTCATTGCTGAAACTATGATGAGCAGGAAGTAGAGAAATAAGAAAAGATCCCGGTTGTAACTCTGCAAACACAATTATGACCAAACTTTGAGCTATACATAGGTCATAAAATTTCACAAAACAGATTAATTTCCAAGTTCACCACAAGCATAAAGTCCATCCACTAGCATAAATATAAGGTTAGTCTAAGAAAAGGTGCAGAAACATGATTGTATTGGCCTGCTGAAAAATTTGCTCACCTCTATATATGATTGTGTTCATGGTTAAGTTTAATTCACAAAATTGAGAATTAAAAAATTAAAAATATAATCCTTCCATAATATTACATATATGGTCATGATAAAAGATAATTCTAAAATCATGATTCTAGAATAATCTTCTAGCACTACCTCTCAAGTTGGAAGTCTTATATCACGACTTACAACTTGTTACATAACATAATCTTAAAAATAAAAGATTCAAACCAATCATAGCGTGGAATTATTTTATCTTCAACAAGTCCCATTAATAGATTATTCAGTACTTCATTTTTTCGTAAAAACACAAAAAATTAACAGTGTTCACATGAGCCAACTAATAAATTATCTAACGCTTCTAAAATTTTTGAACTTATGAGATAAGTGAAAGCAGGAAGAAGGAACATGACATCTGAACTTTTGTGTACATTTTACTGTTTTACATAATAGGTCTTCCCATTTTGAATTAAAAAAAATGGTCTTCAACACTCTTCAAAATGGGCATTATAGAGTTTCCACAATCAGGACGAAAAAGTATCAAAGAGATATTATGATTGTAACCACACCTTTTTTGATTCGCCGAAGAGATTTGTCCTATCACATAAGTAATAGTAGATCAAAAGCACACCAAATTCTGATCTGAAGAAAATGGGTGGGGTAGACAGAGAGAAGAAAGTAGTCAACAACCTTACTCACAAATCTGAAGAAAACTTAAATAATTAGGGTAAATATCGAATTTAAGTACACGTACATAGCTCTCAGCGTCAAGCGAATTTCAAGTAAAAAAGACTCCTCCATCATAAAAAACCTAAAATTAGACAAAAAATTCACATGTCAAGTTAGCTAGTAAATTTCTATTTGAAACAAAATGGAAAAAAATGGCATTTTCTACATACCTAACAATGTGAGATTTAGAGGACAAACTGCGAGATCTAGGAGAAGCAGACTGAAGTCCACCACCACCCTCCAATAAAACAGCTCTATCATCTTCTTTAACGGTTTCATTTCCTAACTCAACCAAATTGACATCGGAATTCCTCCCACTAAATGTACGGAATGAGATAGGAAACTCATGTTTGGGTTCAAAAATAGATAATGATAATAACAAATATAAAAATAAAGCTAGAAAAACATTTTTTTGGTTCTAAAGTGCAGGATCCATTTGAAAAGACCATAGGGGGACTATAAGTATAGAGTATATTCTAAAATTAAATGACTTCTAGTCTCCTGTTTATTTTATTCAGCTTGACTTTTCAGTTTTATACAGAAATGCAACAACATATTTGATTCTAAAAGATTTTATCATTGAGTTTTCTGGTTTGTATGATTCTATACTTGCCACGATGTTCCCATGTTCTTTCTTATGCTAAAACTAGATAAGTTTCCAGTTTCTTCATGTTTATCTCAGAACTTAAGTAAAGTTAGAGAAAACATTCAATTCATCAGCCTAAACTAATCAATACAGCATATATCTTGCAATATCCACACTTGCTAATGGGTAAAACAGTGGACCTCCAGCTTTAAAAAAAACAGAGGACTTCCAATCTTAACAGCAAAAACGAACCCCCTACTCAGTCCCCTCCCTCTCTTCCCTTGAAAAATTCCAGTTATCTTATTATGTTGTGGCTATAACCCCATAGTAATATATTAAACCATATAATGACCTTATAAAGAGTGCGGTAGCAGCAACGTTACTAAAATATTGTTTGTGCTAGTTGGTGTTCTTATTAGAAGTTATAAAATCATTGGGATGGAAATAGTTAATTTTTGTGTCTTTAAATGGTATAAAATCATTGGAATAGAAAGGTACCTTTTAAAAAGAACAACAACTAGCTCAAACAATATTTGAATAACGTTGTTGCTACTGTACTCTTTATAAGGATTTAAATTGTGAAATCTTTTTTCTATTTATTTTTTATAAGTAAATTAGTATACGCAGATAAGATCATATTTTTTTGTTCTTGTCATAATGAACATTTCTTCCTTTGTTCTCTTCTTGTTTAGAAGCATCATGAGAGCTCCAAATGCCTTGTGATCAGACTTTAATCAAACTGTAAAATTTTATTACAATAATCTCATTACACTAGGGCATTTTTCCTTCGCACATGAGTGCGGCAAATATTTTTTTTTGAAAAAAATCATGTTTTCATGATCAAAATATTTTTACATCACAAACAAAATGTAACTCCAATTACTCTAGTTTCTCAAGAAAATCTAAGCGATAACAGAGCCCATCTCAACCATTCAATTGACTTTAAGCCATTTGATCATAATGAGTGTTAGAACTGACTTTTATTAATGGAGAATGGCACATACTTTTTTACATAAAAGAGAAACAGCACATAGTTAATGATTAGGAAATTCTTAAGCCTAAACATTATCTAAATAATTTGCAAGCTTAAATCAGTCAAGAATTTCATTTAAATTACATTTAATAGAACTTTTTAACTTATAAAAAATATTGATTCTCATAGAATCAGAAAGCTAAATACTAAATAACAAAAGTAATATGTAAGAGAAGGCACTGCAAACTCATGCATTTTAATGGAGTTTAAAATTAGTAGCTTTCCTCAAGTAAACTTATAAAGAAACAAGGACACAAGCTAATCAGTGTTGAAGTGTTGTCTAACTCACGATTTGGATGGCACTGAATTTTTCTTATACTCCAAAAATTCGGAATATAACCATGCTACAAATAATGGGGTAAATCCGAGGAAAAATGAAACCTGCAATTGGATAACATACATCAACCGTGAATAATAAAATTCATCACAGACAATGTATATGTAATTTGATTGCATATATAAGGCGCCAAAGGGGGGGGGGGAGGGACGAGAGAGAGAGAGAAACCATTGTGCTGCAGATATCAGTTAATGAACTGTTTACGGAACTTAAAAGAAACAAAGAACAGGTTAAATGATGACATGAATAGTCACATGATATCTGACACATCCCCTCCTCTCCACAGGAAAGCGAACCATTAAAATCCCCAGTTATGCACCAAGGGAACTCCCAGATTCTTACAGCACCAGCCAACTCCTCCCACAATTCCCACTTTTCCAAATCCACCGGTGAGCCATACATCAGGAGAAAAACACCACAAAACCCCAATCTTCGGCATTTTAAAAAGAAGACACAAGATAGGGAAAGTGTCTTTTAAAACCCTGCAAAATGCACAGCCCTGCTATCCTACGAAACTATTAGAACTAGCTTTTAATCATTGATTATTTTGAATTCTGATTCTACAAACCTAGGGTCCAAAAATCCAAAAAACGCCTGCCTCCCTAGTTTCCAGATTTTGGCAAAACATAAATATTTGGACTTGTAGAAGCCAACCAAAAAGCCTAAGTGTGAATTTTTATAATGAAAAGCAACACTCATAGTTCTAGAAAGCCAATCCAAACCAGTTCAATATATCCTATGCTTATACTGGATTATATTACCAATCTATTTAAGTTTAAGAACTCGCTTCATGGCTTTTGTTGATCTGATAAGTTCTTGGAATCCTTTTTTGCCATAAAATAGATTGAGTATGCTAATCAAGTTTCTTCGATTTAGCAGAAAATAATTGTTGTTACAATACCATACAACATCAATTTAGCTCTTCCTCGAATGCATCTAGACTAGAGATTTATGAATTGAGATTGTATCAGAACCTTAATGAAGTTCATCACAAAAACTTCTTTGCCCATAGGTGAAATTTATTTGAATTAACAAGCCTCAATACCAAATTAGAAGAATTGGCAGCAAGGGTCATCCTATTAACTCTAGCTGAAGTCATATCCTTAGGTTGCGTACAATTTAAACATGTTACTACCCTACCCAACAGGGGGCACCTAAGCAAACTTGCAACTTCGACTTCAAGCATAAAATTCAGTTCAATGATCAACAGTTCCTTACTTCAACATCAATATAATGAAAAATATAACTTCCACAATATGCTTTTAACATAGTGTGCGATGTCTTAAAACATTCATAAAGTATGAACATACATATAAATTCAGTATATAAATATTCACAAGGACAACATTTAAGAACTACTTGAAAATAATTTGATCATATTACAGTCCGTAAACTACAATTCGACCATCAAAAGGCTTGAGAGTTCAGTCCATAAACAAAAGGATGTAAGATGTAACAGCATCCGTGGTTCTAAACTTTCAAAAGCCTCAAAATCAATTACCTGACCAGGCGTCAAAGGCTCGTAGATCACCATTTTATCAAACGCCTACCGCCAATTTACAGTTAATAAAACTGTAAATCAACAAGCATTCGAAATGTAGGAGAATTTTAATCCAACCGACACAAATTCTGATTACTTGAAAACCAGATCTGATTAGAAGATATGATAGAGACGTAAATGAAAGAAGGAATGGCAAATTGGAACCTAGATTTGTTCCGGACTTACTAATTATTGAATCTTCGCCGTGAAATGGAGAGAATAGAGAGTGGAAGTGAGTCTAGACGTACGCGTTTTGGTTGAGAGAGAGAGAGAGTTTAGTTGAGAAATCTTTGTCCTGTTTTGTTAATTTGAGGATGCAGTTTATAGTAATTTAAATTTATTTAAGTGAGCGGTGCGGTTCTATTTATGTCCAGCCAGAGTTATATATATATAATAAATAAATTAATAATTATAATCCCTCAGTCGGCTCGTCCAGTCGTCACCTCATTTCAAGATTAGGAAAAAAAATATTTTTCTTGTTAAAATTAAAAATATATATTTTACTTTAAATTATAAAATAACATAAAAAATTTAATAGTTTATTTTTATATTTTATACACATCTAAAAATATTATGCCATTATCACTAATTTATTACATTTCAAACAAAGGATAAAAAAATTATTTTAAAATATAAAACTATTTTAAACTAAGTTGTTTTATAAATATATCTATAATTTTAAATTGGATAAATATTTAACTTTGTGGACTTTAGTATTTATATGTGGTTCACTATATAAATCATTTTCATTCGAGAATACTTTAAGATAGTTTAAAATTTTATAATTGTTTAAAATAAATGAATTATATTAATTTTTAATTAAATATATTTGAAATTGACTTCAAAAGTCAAAAATAATACTTTATATTTGATAAAAACAAGAATAAAAGTATTGTAGTTTATACACTAAATTACTCTTTAATTGCTTTCATATATATATATATATATATATATATATATATATATAGAGAGAGAGAGAGAGAGAGAGAGAGAAATATTAATTTTAAATGAGTAGCTTCTAAATAATTAAGTTTGATTTGATCATTTTTAGAGACTTGACTTTCCAGGGATATTTTGTTGGGCAAATAAAATTAATAGAGACTAATAAATTCACAACAGAAAATAATATTTTCACATAAAAATTATCGCTATAGATCCTATAGCGACGATTTTTCACTATCGCTATATATTTATATTGACACTAATCAATTTCCAATTAATAACACAGCTCTTCCTGGTGGAAGGCCCACCATGTCTGTCTAACGGAGCAATTTAAAGATAAAAATACAAATAGATAAAATTATAAAATACCCAAAAGAACTGCCATATGATTGTTTGTGGCATTTCCATCTGTTAGTACCAAATCAGCAACAATAAGTCTTGGCGGACAGCTTTCTTGGACAGGAAAATTGGACATTTGTAATTTTTTTATTTTTTGGATTGTGACTCCCAAAAAATGTATAGTATTTATTCCAACAAGAATTTTTATAAAATATAGTGTTTTAGATGCAATTTAGATACATATACAAAAATAGGATTATACAGACAGTTTTTATATATGTATCCAAATTATATTTAAAACACTATATTTTGTAAAAATTACTGTCGAAATAAATACTATACATTTTTTGAGAGTCACAATCCAAAATAAAAATAAAAATTGCAAATGTCCAATTTTCCTGTCCAAAAAAGCTGTCTGCGTAAAATGAATCAATCAACAAACTAGTTAGTAACAACCTAGTATTTATTGGTAAAACGAGAAAAAGTAAACACTAATAATAATATATAAATAAATAGAGTGGTGAATTTAATTTAAAGAATGAAACAATTCAACAAGTAATAATTTATTAAAAATTATCTTGTAGTGGTTGGACTTGTAACTAGTTTTACATTCAAAATTAAAATCACCGAGGTCGAGGTCCCGAAAGCAGGCGTGTAATCTGTGACGCCCCCAGAATAGGTATACAACACCCATTCTGAGTCGCCAAATACATGGTACAGAAAGCAAACTACAACATCAATAATACAATTGTCGTGCAAAATACGACAACACATACTGTGAGTTTAAATACAAATATTGTCTTCTAGACAATATCCACACTCAAATAAATCCTCATTACAATTATTCAAACACTATTTTACAGAAATAGTGAGGACTGCTAATACATCTTTCTAGAACCATCACTCCATACCCCGACTAGATCCTGCTATGTTCTCACCTCCTGAGAAGAAAAATGGAACAAAAAGGAAAAGGGTGAGCTCAACTAGCCCAGTAAAGAATATTATGACTAAGATAATATACAACAAATTATCGTTAGTCTTCAACAGGGAAAAATCTGATAAAATATAATCGACAACAAGTTTTAGATCAACAACTGCAGCGGAAACAGCAAACCATTAGAAGAGTCAAGTAGAGAAAGAATTCTACTATCTTCTAAGATTTAAAAGTCCATCATCAATATTTTATCCCTGTAACATCAATTAATAATCATCTTTAACCAAATATTCATCTTTGCACTACAGGCCAAAGATATTCATTTGTATCATCAGTCGGTCATGTTCATCTCAACACCTGTTCATCTTTGCACTACAGGCCAAAGATATTCATCAAGTAATTATACATCTTTGCACTACAGGCCAAAGATATTCAGTAATATCATCATTTAGGACTGAGGATGATGAAAAATATCTTAAAGAGAACGAATCCAATGAGACAGAAGGACAAATAGTAGGGATTCGTATAACAGTTTATCCAAGATCAATAATACTTCATAATAATCAATTGTGAAGCAGAATTCAAAAATAAAGATCAAAACATGGATACAATCAAAGATAGTAACCATAATAGACATCTTGGACAAAAAGGGAAAATTTTATTTTTCGGTGAATAGTGCCGTATTCGTGAATAGTGTCGTATACGTGAATAGTGCCGTATACGTGAATAGTAACCCCCGACACAAAAAGTTCCAAATTTGATAAAATCTCATATCAATATTTCAGCATAATGATATTGAAGAAAATAATATCATTAAGAAGAAAATAATATCCCTTACCTCAAAATATCAGTACTTCTGGTCGGAATACCGGTATAAGGCTGAAAGAAACTTGCTCTGATGAATAGAAACTCTCAAAGTATCTAAATACTCACAAAATACACTCAATAATCTAGAGAGAGAAAGAGAGAAAACTTGTTTCTGGTGTGATTTTCAATTCTAACTTAGCCCTCTATTTATAGGAAAATTTTGGTAGGTTTGACCTGCAACCTGATGGCTTTACCTGCTACTATTCCCACCCACCACATTTGAAATATAATTCAGCACATTTCTTCACCAACCACAAGTGGGGCCCACCAATTCTAGAATTTTCCACCAAAATGATAAACTCCGAAAATTCAACAATTTCTGAACCAGTCATCTTGTAAAATTCGTAATAAATCATACGTTCATTTTTAACGGTTCAAAATTTGTGGACATATACTCAACTTATATATGTATAACATATCCAAAAATTACCACGATCCAACGGTCGGATTAAAAATTATAACCCCCGTAAAATATCTCAAAAACCCTGATTTTTAATACCTCCATTCCGACAAAAATATGGATAAAAACCTCAACATTAACTCCTTCATTTTTAACCAAAAAATATATCCCTCATTTATATCCACATAAAATAAATATTTCCTTATCATATGAATCAATAATTAATTATTCACAAATAATATTACAGAATCACATTTATGACAACCAGGCCGTTCCCAGGAAAGAGGGGGCTTTCCAATAAGGATTTCTCCTTACTGGCGCGCAATTAGATGACCAAACCTCTCCTTAGACAGAACTTTCTAGACATTGCCAATAATGTTATCTAATAATATTATTCAAATAATATGAATTATTGATCTGATAATGGGAAATACTGTGCAGCAACAATTATTGAAACAACAATAATATAAAATATCAATGCAGCAATTATTGAATCAATAAAATAAAATATTGAACAGTAATCACTGTAACAATTATTGAGTAGTGCCTTCTTACGTACGAATCAATAATTCAATATACTGTGCAATCCGTGTGCTACTGTGCAACCACGCGTTATTACTGTATTTTTAACCACCGGTATTTCAACAGTGTTAACGGTAACAACTACGCCGTTATTAATAAACAACTTATACTTGTCGTTTTTTCATCCAATCGCTTTTCGTTATGGGGCCCACACAAGGCTGCGCCGTCGTACGAATATTCCCCGACAGCAAGAATATTCCACGACCAAACGAATATTCCCCGACAAAATGAATATTTTATAACCACTTGCTTATTTTGCAAAATTTGCACATTTCACCCATAACCAAAGTATTATATCAAATTAACCCCTTATTATTCACAATAATATTTAGAGAAAATTTGATTTTATTCATTAATAAGTTGGGGTCTTACAACCTCCCCTCCTTATGAAATTTCGTCCTCGAAATTGACGTACGTACCTGATGTTTCAAAAAGGTGAGGATACCTCGCTTTCATTTCTGATTCCAACTCCCAGGTCATTTCTTCAATAGCATGGTTTCTCCACAAAACCTTAACTTGTGGTATAACCTTCGTGCGTAGGACATGCTCTTTCCTATCCAAGATCTTAACAGGTACCTCCTCGTACGTTAAATCTTCAGCTATCTCGTCTGGTTCTAACTCAATAATGTGGTTCGGGTCTTTAACATATTTACGAAGCATAGATATGTGAAAAACATTATGAACACGAGACATGCTTGGAGGTAATGCGAGTCTATATGCCACATTTCCTATTCGCTCAAGAATCTCAAATGGACCAACAAATCTTGGATTGAGCTTTCCTCTCTTCCCAAATCTTGTAACTCCCTTCCATGGTGCAACACGTAACAATACATGATCCCCAATATTAAATTCCACGTCCTTCCGATGAAGATCCGCATAACTCTTTTGTCGATCCTGTGCCGTTTGTATACGTTGTCGAATCGTTTGGATCTTCTCTGTAGTAATGCGTACCAATTCTGGTCCCAACAATGTTGCTTCACCCACCTCGTCCCAGCATACTGGAGAACGACATTTTCTTCCATACAACGCCTCAAATGGAGCCATACCTATGCTCGCCTGATAACTGTTGTTGTAGGAGAATTCCACCAATGGTAGGTACTTATCCCAACTCCCTTTGAGATCTAAGACACAAAGTCTTAATAGATCTTCAAGAGTTTGAATAGTCCTCTCTGATTGTCCGTCCGTTTGAGGATGGTATGCTGAACTGAATCGTAAATCCGTGCCCATAGCTTTCTGCAAGCTAACCCAAAATCGTGAAGTGAATCTTGGGTCACGATCCGAAACTATGGATACTGGCATGCCATGCAATCTCACAATCTCGTTCACGTACATACTAGCAAGACGTTCAAGGGAATAAGTCTCACGTATCGGCAAGAAATGAGCGGACTTGGTTAATCTATCAACAATAACCCAAATCGCATCTATGCCTTGAGAAACCTTGGGAAGACCTGTAACAAAATCCATAGTAATGTGTTCCCACTTCCATTTCGGAATCTCAAGTGGTTGCAATGGACCCTTTGGTACTTGATGCTCCGCTTTTACACGTTGACAAGTTAAACATCTCGAGATAAACTCCGCGATCTCTCTTTTCATATTGCTCCACCAAAATGTATGTCGAAGATCGTGATACATTTTGGTACTCCCAGGATGGATTGCAAACGGTGTGTTGTGTGCCTCCATCATTATTCTATGCTTCAAGTCAAAATCGTTAGGAACACAAAGTCTGGAGTTGACTCGAAGTATTCCTTCTTCATCGATTCTTGCTTCTGGAATAGCACCTTCTTGCACTTTCTTCTTCATACGCATCAGCTCTATATCCGTAGCTTGAGCAGCTTTAACTTTATCGATTAAAGTCGGTTCTACTCGTATATTTGATATCATCATGTGGGTACTTGGAGCCTTCATCTCTATCTCCATCCTTTGCAAGTCATACAAAATGGGCCTTTGTGTTAAAAACATTGCACTCGTACCCGCATATGATCTTCTACTCAATGCGTCAGCTACTACGTTTGCTTTTCCAGGATGGTATTGGATGGTATGATCGTAATCTTTCAACAGCTCAAGCCAACGTCGTTGCCGCATGTTGAGTTCCTTTTGGGTGAAGAAATATTTGAGGCTTTTATGATCTGTATAGATCTCCACTTTCTCCCCATACAGGTAGTGTCTCCAGATCTTCAACGCAAAAACGACTGCTGCCAACTCCAAATCATGAGTAGGATAATTCCTCTCATATTCTTTGAGTTGTCGTGAGGCATAGGCTATGACTTTCCCATGTTGCATGAGAACACATCCTAACCCTTTGCCTGAAGCATCGCTGTAGATAACAAATCCATCCGAACCAGATGGTATTGTCAGAACAGGTGCCGAAATGAGTCTCCTCTTGAGTTCTTGGAAACTCTTCTCGCATTCCTCACTCCATACGAATTTTGTATCTTTCCGAGTCAGCTGAGTTAACGGAGTAGCGATTCGAGAAAATCCTTCCACAAATCTCCGATAATAACCAGCTAAGCCCAGAAAGCTACGTACTTCGGTTACCGACTTCGGTTGCTCCCAACTTTGTATGGCTTCAATCTTCGCCGGGTCGACAGATACTCCATGTTTTGACACCACGTGCCCAAGGAATGCTACTTCCTCAAGCCAGAACTCGCATTTCTTCAGTTTGGCATATAGCTTGTTTTCACGAAGCCTTTGCAGTACCAGCTTCAAATGGCGCTCATGATCTTCACGGCTTTTGGAATAGATGAGGATGTCATCAATAAAGACAACAACGAACTGATCCAAATATTCTTTGAATACACGGTTCATCATATCCATGAAGGCAGCAGGAGCATTAGTCAATCCAAAAGACATTACTAAGAATTCATAATGCCCGTACCGAGTTCTGAAGGCAGTCTTTGGAATATCCTCAGTTTTAATCTTCAGCTGATGATATCCAGAACGAAGATCGATCTTTGAAAAGAATTGTGCTCCTTGCAACTGGTCAAACAGGTCATCAATGCGAGGTAGCGGATACCTATTCTTGATGGTGACATGGTTCAATTCTCGATAGTCAATACAAAGTCGCATACTCCCGTCTTTCTTCTTTACGAATAAAACAGGAGCACCCCAAGGAGACGTACTAGGACGAATAAAACCGATGTCCAACAACTCCTGTAGTTGGACTTTTAACTCCTGAAGTTCAATAGGAGCCATTCGATATGGGGTTTTAGAAATGGGCTTTGTACCGGGTTCAAGGTCAATAAAGAATTCAATTTCTCGTTCCGGGGGTAGACCGGAAGTTCTTCAGGAAATACATCGGAAAATTCTCTAACAATAGAAATATTATTCAAATCTGACTTGTCTTTGTTCAAATCCATAACATGGGCTAAGAAAGCTTGACATCCGTTTTTCAATAAACGAATAGCTTTGTGGCTTGATATGACAGTGACTGATTTTAGTGGTTTAGTAGTTTGAATTCGTATGACAGGTTGGTTAGGAATATGAAAACTAACAACCTTACGAAAACAATCAATTTTAGCATGATGAGTGGTTAACCAATCAATTCCTAAAATCACATCAAAAGCAAGTATCTTTAAAGAGATAAGATCAACAGGTAATGTGATAGTGCCAACTTGGATCATGCAAGATTTATAAACTGTAGATGTAACGAAGGTTTCACCCAACGGAGTTTCAACAGATAAGTTAAAGTCCAATTTCTCCGGAGTCAAGTTTAAACGTTGAGCACAAGCAGGAGAGATAAAAGAATGGGTAGAACCGGTATCTAGTAAAGTATAAACTTCGCAAGAATTCAAGATTAGCTTACCCGTGATCACCTCGTTCGGGTTTCTCACGTTTTGGCCAGTTACGACAAACGCTCTTCCAGGAACCGCTGATTTCGCCTTATCCGGGACAGCCCTTGGAATCACCACTCCCGCTGAACTTGGTTTCGCTATAGTACAATCTCGAGCGATATGGCCTTCCTTCCCACAGTTGTAACACACCTTGGATTGTTGTGGATAGTTTGGGCTGATATGTCCCTCTTTCCCGCATTTGTAACATCTAACTGGTGGTCGTTCTCCTCCCCTAAAATTTGTTGTTGGTGCTGGTGCTGCTGCTGATGTCTTCCCGTCATTGTTGAATCTCCTCTTTCTGAAATTTCCACTTGACTCACCTCTCCTATTATCATGGCCACGATGACCACCGAGTGGTTACCGCCTTTGTTCGTATTTTTCCCTCCTCGTTGGTTATCATCGCTCTGATGATTGCTGTCACCGGTATGACCCTGGTTGTGGTCCCTCGGTTGAGTATACTCATTATCTCTCTCTAATAATTGGGCCCTGTTGACAACATCTGAATACAGAGAAAATTTATGAGAGATAAGGTATTGACGAATCTCAGGTTTTAAACCTCTCAGAAACATCCTTGTCATTCGTTCCTCATTTTCGACCAAATGAGGTGCAAACCTGGATAACTCTGCAAACTTCGCCTCGTACTGGGACACCGTCATGTTGTTTTGTTCCAGTCTAATAAACTCAACCTCCTTCATATGACGAATACTTTCAGGAAAGTACTTGTCATTGAACAGTTTTTGAAATGTTTCCCAGGACATGTTGAGTGCGTCAGGCTGGGTACGCTTCACAGACTCCCACCAGTAGTCTGCCTCACCGCGGAACATAAATGTGGCGAATGGAACCTTCTGTTCCTCCGTGCATCCCAAGACATCAAATATCTTGGTAATTTGCTTGACCCACGTTTCCGCCATGATCGGATCCGGCTTTCCCTTAAATTCTGGTGGTCCCAATTCTTTGAACTGCTTAGCTGTGACAAACCGCGCGTTGTTATCATTTCCACCCGTATTCTGCACACGAGTCTCCCTCGTCTGATTTTGCATGAACTGCAAAAAGCTCCTAAACATTCCATCATTCATCGTTTGCTCGGTAACGTTGTTTACAGGAGGAATATTGCCTTCCTGTTGCACGTTCCCCTGGGTAGTGATCAAAGGTGTCTCCACGGTCTGATTTACTCCATTATTAACGTTCTCAGCTGCCATTCTTAAATACTGCCATAAAACAAGGGTTAATAGTCATGTCATATATTATCCCTATACTCTGACCGACCAAATAAACACCAAATAAACTTAGTCAGGTCATACTAGCGAAGGAATTCCCCGTCTCTCCCCTCCTAGTTCTTGTCTCACATCTCAGCCAGGGATCATATCCCTAAGCTCTGATACCAACTGTGACGCCCCCAGAATAGGTATACAACACCCATTCTGAGTCGCCAAATACATGGTACAGAAAGCAAACTACAACTTCAATAATACAATTGTCGTGCAAAATACGACAACACATACTGTGAGTTTAAATACAAATATTGTCTTCTAGACAATATCCACACTCAAATAAATCCTCATTACAATTATTCAAACACTATTTTACAGAAATAGTGAGGACTGCTAATACATCTTTCTAGAACCATCACTCCATACCCCGACTAGATCCTGCTATGTTCTCACCTCCTGAGAAGAAAAATGGAACAAAAAGGAAAAGGGTGAGCTCAACTAGCCCAGTAAAGAATATTATGACTAAGATAATATACAACAAATTATCGTTAGTCTTCAACAGGGAAAAATCTGATAAAATATAATCGACAACAAGTTTTAGATCAACAACTGCAGCGGAAACAGCAAACCATTAGAAGAGTCAAGTAGAGAAAGAATTCTACTATCTTCTAAGATTTAAAAGTCCATCATCAATATTTTATCCCTGTAACATCAATTAATAATCATCTTTAACCAAATATTCATCTTTGCACTACAGGCCAAAGATATTCATTTGTATCATCAGTCGGTCATGTTCATCTCAACACCTGTTCATCTTTGCACTACAGGCCAAAGATATTCATCAAGTAATTATACATCTTTGCACTACAGGCCAAAGATATTCAGTAATATCATCATTTAGGACTGAGGATGATGAAAAATATCTTAAAGAGAACGAATCCAATGAGACAGAAGGACAAATAGTAGGGATTCGTATAACAGTTTATCCAAGATCAATAATACTTCATAATAATCAATTGTGAAGCAGAATTCAAAAATAAAGATCAAAACATGGATACAATCAAAGATAGTAACCATAATAGACATCTTGGACAAAAAGGGAAAATTTTATTTTTCGGTGAATAGTGCCGTATTCGTGAATAGTGCCGTATACGTGAATAGTGCCGTATACGTGAATAGTAACCCCCGACACAAAAAGTTCCAAATTTGATAAAAACTCATATCAATATTTCAGCATAATGATATTGAAGAAAATAATATCATTAAGAAGAAAATAATATCCCTTACCTCAAAATATCAGTACTTCTGGTCGGAATACCGGTATAAGGCTGAAAGAAACTTGCTCTGATGAATAGAAACTCTCAAAGTATCTAAATACTCACAAAATACACTCAATAATCTAGAGAGAGAAAGAGAGAAAACTTGTTTCTGGTGTGATTTTCAATTCTAACTTAGCCCTCTATTTATAGGAAAATTTTGGTAGGTTTGACCTGCAACCTGATGGCTTTACCTGCTACTATTCCCACCCACCACATTTGAAATATAATTCAGCACATTTCTTCACCAACCACAAGTGGGGCCCACCAATTCTAGAATTTTCCACCAAAATGATAAACTCCGAAAATTCAACAATTTCTGAACCAGTCATCTTGTAAAATTCATAATAAATCATACGTTCATTTTTAACGGTTCAAAATTTGTGGACATATACTCAACTTATATATGTATAACATATCCAAAAATTACCACGATCCAACGGTCGGATTAAAAATTATAACCCCCGCAAAATATCTCAAAAACCCTGATTTTTAATACCTCCATTCCGACAAAAATACTGATAAAAACCTCAACATTAACTCCTTCATTTTTAACCACAAAAATATATCCCTCATTTATATCCACATAAAATAAATATTTCCTTATCATATGAATCAATAATTAATTATTCACAAATAATATTACAGAATCACATTTATGACAACCAGGCCGTTCCCAGGAAAGAGGGGGCTTTCCAATAAGGATTTCTCCTTACTGGCGCGCAATTAGATGACCAAACCTCTCCTTAGACAGAACTTTCTAGACATTGCCAATAATGTTATCTAATAATATTATTCAAATAATATGAATTATTGATCTGATAATGGAAAATACTGTGCAGCAACAATTATTGAAACAACAATAATATAAAATATCAACGCAGCAATTATTGAATCAATAAAATAAAATATTGAACAATAACTACTGTAACAATTATTGAGTAGTGCCTTCTTACGTAAGAATCAATAATCAATAATGTGCAATCCGTGTGCTACTGTACCACGCGTTATTACTGTATTTTAACCACCGGGTATTCCAACAGTATTAACGGTAACAACTACGCCGTTATTTATAAACAACTTATACTTGTCGTTTTCTTCATCCAATCGCTTTCCGTTATGGGGCCCACACAAGGCTGCGCCGTCGTACGAATATTCCCCGACAGCAAGAATATTCCACGACCAAACGAATATTCCCCGACAAAATGAATATTTTATAACCACTTGCTTATTTTGCAAAATTTGCACATTTCACCCATAACCAAAGTATTATATCAAATTAACCCCTTATTATTCACAATAATATTTAGAGAAAATTTGATTTTATTCATTAATAAGTTGGGGTCTTACAACCTCCCCTCCTTATGAAATTTCGTCCTCGAAATTGACGTACGTACCTGATGTTTCAAAAAGGTGAGGATACCTCGCTTTCATTTCTGATTCCAACTCCCAGGTCATTTCTTCAATAGCATGGTTTCTCCACAAAACCTTAACTTGTGGTATAACCTTCGTGCGTAGGACATGCTCTTTCCTATCCAAGATCTTAACAGGTACCTCCTCGTACGTTAAATCTTCAGCTATCTCGTCTGGTTCTAACTCAATAATGTGGTTCGGGTCTTTAACATATTTACGAAGCATAGATATGTGAAAAACATTATGAACACGAGACATGCTTGGAGGTAATGCGAGTCTATATGCCACATTTCCTATTCGCTCAAGAATCTCAAATGGACCAACAAATCTTGGATTGAGCTTTCCTCTCTTCCCAAATCTTGTAACTCCCTTCCATGGTGCAACACGTAACAATACATGATCCCCAATATTAAATTCCACGTCCTTCCGATGAAGATCCGCATAACTCTTTTGTCGATCCTGTGCCGTTTGTATACGTTGTCGAATCGTTTGGATCTTCTCTGTAGTAATGCGTACCAATTCTGGTCCCAACAATGTTGCTTCACCCACCTCGTCCCAGCATACTGGAGAACGACATTTTCTTCCATACAACGCCTCAAATGGAGCCATACCTATGCTCGCCTGATAACTGTTGTTGTAGGAGAATTCCACCAATGGTAGGTACTTATCCCAACTCCCTTTGAGATCTAAGACACAAAGTCTTAATAGATCTTCAAGAGTTTGAATAGTCCTCTCTGATTGTCCGTCCGTTTGAGGATGGTATGCTGAACTGAATCGTAAATCCGTGCCCATAGCTTTCTGCAAGCTAACCCAAAATCGTGAAGTGAATCTTGGGTCACGATCCGAAACTATGGATACTGGCATGCCATGCAATCTCACAATCTCGTTCACGTACATACTAGCAAGACGTTCAAGGGAATAAGTCTCACGTATCGGCAAGAAATGAGCGGACTTGGTTAATCTATCAACAATAACCCAAATCGCATCTATGCCTTGAGAAACCTTGGGAAGACCTGTAACAAAATCCATAGTAATGTGTTCCCACTTCCATTTCGGAATCTCAAGTGGTTGCAATGGACCCTTTGGTACTTGATGCTCCGCTTTTACACGTTGACAAGTTAAACATCTCGAGATAAACTCCGCGATCTCTCTTTTCATATTGCTCCACCAAAATGTATGTCGAAGATCGTGATACATTTTGGTACTCCCAGGATGGATTGCAAACGGTGTGTTGTGTGCCTCCATCATTATTCTATGCTTCAAGTCAAAATCGTTAGGAACACAAAGTCTGGAGTTGACTCGAAGTATTCCTTCTTCATCGATTCTTGCTTCTGGAATAGCACCTTCTTGCACTTTCTTCTTCATACGCATCAGCTCTATATCCGTAGCTTGAGCAGCTTTAACTTTATCGATTAAAGTCGGTTCTACTCGTATATTTGATATCATCATGTGGGTACTTGGAGCCTTCATCTCTATCTCCATCCTTTGCAAGTCATACAAAATGGGCCTTTGTGTTAAAAACATTGCACTCGTACCCGCATATGATCTTCTACTCAATGCGTCAGCTACTACGTTTGCTTTTCCAGGATGGTATTGGATGGTATGATCGTAATCTTTCAACAGCTCAAGCCAACGTCGTTGCCGCATGTTGAGTTCCTTTTGGGTGAAGAAATATTTGAGGCTTTTATGATCTGTATAGATCTCCACTTTCTCCCCATACAGGTAGTGTCTCCAGATCTTCAACGCAAAAACGACTGCTGCCAACTCCAAATCATGAGTAGGATAATTCCTCTCATATTCTTTGAGTTGTCGTGAGGCATAGGCTATGACTTTCCCATGTTGCATGAGAACACATCCTAACCCTTTGCCTGAAGCATCGCTGTAGATAACAAATCCATCCGAACCAGATGGTATTGTCAGAACAGGTGCCGAAATGAGTCTCCTCTTGAGTTCTTGGAAACTCTTCTCGCATTCCTCACTCCATACGAATTTTGTATCTTTCCGAGTCAGCTGAGTTAACGGAGTAGCGATTCGAGAAAATCCTTCCACAAATCTCCGATAATAACCAGCTAAGCCCAGAAAGCTACGTACTTCGGTTGCTCCCAACTTTGTATGGCTTCAATCTTCGCCGGGTCGACAGATACTCCATGTTTTGACACCACGTGCCCAAGGAATGCTACTTCCTCAAGCCAGAACTCGCATTTCTTCAGTTTGGCATATAGCTTGTTTTCACGAAGCCTTTGCAGTACCAGCTTCAAATGGCGCTCATGATCTTCACGGCTTTTGGAATAGATGAGGATGTCATCAATAAAGACAACAACGAACTGATCCAAATATTCTTTGAATACACGGTTCATCATATCCATGAAGGCAGCAGGAGCATTAGTCAATCCAAAAGACATTACTAAGAATTCATAATGCCCGTACCGAGTTCTGAAGGCAGTCTTTGGAATATCCTCAGTTTTAATCTTCAGCTGATGATATCCAGAACGAAGATCGATCTTTGAAAAGAATTGTGCTCCTTGCAACTGGTCAAACAGGTCATCAATGCGAGGTAGCGGATACCTATTCTTGATGGTGACATGGTTCAATTCTCGATAGTCAATACAAAGTCGCATACTCCCGTCTTTCTTCTTTACGAATAAAACAGGAGCACCCCAAGGAGACGTACTAGGACGAATAAAACCGATGTCCAACAACTCCTGTAGTTGGACTTTTAACTCCTGAAGTTCAATAGGAGCCATTCGATATGGGGTTTTAGAAATGGGCTTTGTACCGGGTTCAAGGTCAATAAAGAATTCAATTTCTCGTTCCGGGGGTAGACCGGAAGTTCTTCAGGAAATACATCGGAAAATTCTCTAACAATAGAAATATTATTCAAATCTGACTTGTCTTTGTTCAAATCCATAACATGGGCTAAGAAAGCTTGACATCCGTTTTTCAATAAACGAATAGCTTTGTGGCTTGATATGACAGTGACTGATTTTAGTGGTTTAGTAGTTTGAATTCGTATGACAGGTTGGTTAGGAATATGAAAACTAACAACCTTACGAAAACAATCAATTTTAGCATGATGAGTGGTTAACCAATCAATTCCTAAAATCACATCAAAAGCAAGTATCTTTAAAGAGATAAGATCAACAGGTAATGTGATAGTGCCAACTTGGATCATGCAAGATTTATAAACTGTAGATGTAACGAAGGTTTCACCCAACGGAGTTTCAACAGATAAGTTAAAGTCCAATTTCTCCGGAGTCAAGTTTAAACGTTGAGCACAAGCAGGAGAGATAAAAGAATGGGTAGAACCGGTATCTAGTAAAGTATAAACTTCGCAAGAATTCAAGATTAGCTTACCCGTGATCACCTCGTTCGGGTTTCTCGCGTTTTGGCCAGTTACGACAAACGCTCTTCCAGGAACCGCTGATTTCGACTTATCCGGGACAGCTTTTGGAGTCACCATCCCGCTGAACTTGGTTTTGCTACAGAACAATCTCGAGCTATATGGCCTTCCTTCCCACAGTTGTAACATACCTTGGATTGTTGTGGACAGTTTGGGCTGATATGTCCCTCTTTCCCGCATTTGTAACATCTAACTGGTGGTCGTTCTCCTCCCCTAAAATTTGTTGTTGGTGCTGGTGCTGCTGCTGATGTCTTCCCGTCATTGTTGAATCTCCTCTTTCTGAAATTTCCACTTGACTCACCTCTCCTATTATCATGGCCACGATTACCACCGAGTGGTTACCGCCTTTGTTCGTATTTTTCCCTCCTCGTTGGTTATCATTGCTCTGATGATTGCTGTCACCGGTATGACCCTGGTTGTGGTCCCTCGGTTGACATACTCATTATCTCTCTCTAATAATTGAGCCCTGTTGACAACATCTGAATATAAAGAAAATTTATGAGAGATAAGATATTGACGAATCTCAGGTTTTAAACCTCTCAGAAACATCCTTGTCATTCGTTCCTCATTTTCGACCAAATGAGGTGCAAACCTGGATAACTCTGCAAACTTCGCCTCGTACTGGGACACCGTCATGTTGTTTTGTTCCAGTCTAATAAACTCAACCTCCTTCATATGACGAATACTTTCAGGAAAGTACTTGTCATTGAACAGTTTTTGAAATGTTTCCCAGGACATGTTGAGTGCGTCAGGCTGGGTACGCTTCACAGACTCCCACCAGTAGTCTGCCTCACCGCGGAACATAAATGTGGCGAATGGAACCTTCTGTTCCTCCGTGCATCCCAAGACATCAAATATCTTGGTAATTTGCTTGACCCACGTTTCCGCCATGATCGGATCCGGCTTTCCCTTAAATTCTGGTGGTCCCAATTCTTTGAACTGCTTAGCTGTGACAAACCGCGCGTTGTTATCATTTCCACCCGTATTCTGCACACGAGTCTCCCTCGTCTGATTTTGCATGAACTGCAAAAAGCTCCTAAACATTCCATCATTCATCGTTTGCTCGGTAACGTTGTTTACAGGAGGAATATTGCCTTCCTGTTGCACGTTCCCCTGGGTAGTGATCAAAGGTGTCTCCACGGTCTGATTTACTCCATTATTAACGTTCTCAGCTGCCATTCTTAAATACTGCCATAAAACAAGGGTTAATAGTCATGTCATATATTATCCCTATACTCTGACCGACCAAATAAACACCAAATAAACTTAGTCAGGTCATACTAGCGAAGGAATTCCCCGTCTCTCCCCTCCTAGTTCTTGTCTCACATCTCAGCCAGGGATCATATCCCTAAGCTCTGATACCAACTGTGACGCCCCCAGAATAGGTATACAACACCCATTCTGAGTCGCCAAATACATGGTACAGAAAGCAAACTACAACTTCAATAATACAATTGTCGTGCAAAATACGACAACACATACTGTGAGTTTAAATACAAATATTGTCTTCTAGACAATATCCACACTCAAATAAATCCTCATTACAATTATTCAAACACTATTTTACAGAAATAGTGAGGACTGCTAATACATCTTTCTAGAACCATCACTCCATACCCCGACTAGATCCTGCTATGTTCTCACCTCCTGAGAAGAAAAATGGAACAAAAAGGAAAAGGGTGAGCTCAACTAGCCCAGTAAAGAATATTATGACTAAGATAATATACAACAAATTATCGTTAGTCTTCAACAGGGAAAAATCTGATAAAATATAATCGACAACAAGTTTTAGA
Source organism: Panax notoginseng (assembly GCA_016801055.1). NCBI lineage: Eukaryota > Viridiplantae > Streptophyta > Magnoliopsida > Apiales > Araliaceae > Panax > Panax notoginseng. The sequence goes on from CM029022.1 coordinate 19,939,695, forward strand.
TCAACAACTGCAGCGGAAACAGCAAACCATTAGAAGAGTCAAGTAGAGAAAGAATTCTACTATCTTCTAAGATTTAAAAGTCCATCATCAATATTTTATCCCTGTAACATCAATTAATAATCATCTTTAACCAAATATTCATCTTTGCACTACAGGCCAAAGATATTCATTTGTATCATCAGTCGGTCATGTTCATCTCAACACCTGTTCATCTTTGCACTACAGGCCAAAGATATTCATCAAGTAATTATACATCTTTGCACTACAGGCCAAAGATATTCAGTAATATCATCATTTAGGACTGAGGATGATGAAAAATATCTTAAAGAGAACGAATCCAATGAGACAGAAGGACAAATAGTAGGGATTCGTATAACAGTTTATCCAAGATCAATAATACTTCATAATAATCAATTGTGAAGCAGAATTCAAAAATAAAGATCAAAACATGGATACAATCAAAGATAGTAACCATAATAGACATCTTGGACAAAAAGGGAAAATTTTATTTTTCGGTGAATAGTGCCGTATTCGTGAATAGTGCCGTATACGTGAATAGTGCCGTATACGTGAATAGTAACCCCCGACACAAAAAGTTCCAAATTTGATAAAAACTCATATCAATATTTCAGCATAATGATATTGAAGAAAATAATATCATTAAGAAGAAAATAATATCCCTTACCTCAAAATATCAGTACTTCTGGTCGGAATACCGGTATAAGGCTGAAAGAAACTTGCTCTGATGAATAGAAACTCTCAAAGTATCTAAATACTCACAAAATACACTCAATAATCTAGAGAGAGAAAGAGAGAAAACTTGTTTCTGGTGTGATTTTCAATTCTAACTTAGCCCTCTATTTATAGGAAAATTTTGGTAGGTTTGACCTGCAACCTGATGGCTTTACCTGCTACTATTCCCACCCACCACATTTGAAATATAATTCAGCACATTTCTTCACCAACCACAAGTGGGGCCCACCAATTCTAGAATTTTCCACCAAAATGATAAACTCCGAAAATTCAACAATTTCTGAACCAGTCATCTTGTAAAATTCATAATAAATCATACGTTCATTTTTAACGGTTCAAAATTTGTGGACATATACTCAACTTATATATGTATAACATATCCAAAAATTACCACGATCCAACGGTCGGATTAAAAATTATAACCCCCGCAAAATATCTCAAAAACCCTGATTTTTAATACCTCCATTCCGACAAAAATATGGATAAAAACCTCAACATTAACTCCTTCATTTTTAACCAAAAAAATATATCCCTCATTTATATCCACATAAAATAAATATTTCCTTATCATATGAATCAATAATTAATTATTCACAAATAATATTACAGAATCACATTTATGACAACCAGGCCGTTCCCAGGAAAGAGGGGGCTTTCCAATAAGGATTTCTCCTTACTGGCGCGCAATTAGATGACCAAACCTCTCCTTAGACAGAACTTTCTAGACATTGTCAATAATGTTATCTAATAATATTATTCAAATAATATGAATTATTGATCTGATAATGGAAATACTGTGCAGCAACAATTATTGAAACAACAATAATATAAAATATCAATGCAGCAATTATTGAATCAATAAAATAAAATATTGAACAATAATCACTGTAACAATTATTGAGTAGTGCCTTCTTACGTACGAATCAATAATTCAATATACTGTGCAATCCGTGTGCTACTGTGCAACCACGCGTTATTACTGTATTTTTAACCACCGGTATTTCAACAGTGTTAACGGTAACAACTACGCCGTTATTTATAAACAACTTATACTTGTCGTTTTCTTCATCCAATCGCTTTCCGTTATGGGGCCCACACAAGGCTGCACCGTCGTACGAATATTCCCCGACAGCAAGAATATTCCACGACCAAACGAATATTCCCCGACAAAATGAATATTTTATAACCACTTGCTTATTTTATAAAATTTGCACATTTCACCCATAACCAAAGTATTATATCAAATTAACCCCTTATTATTCACAATAATATTTAGAGAAAATTTGATTTTATTCATTAATAAGTTGGGGTCTTACATAATCGGCCATTAACATAAATATCTTTTCTCGGCCATTAACATAAATATCTTTTCTTGTAGCTTGGAATCCAGTTTTAATACCCAATAATATGATTCTTTAAATTATTTTTCGGCATACGACGAGTCTAAAAGGTCAAGTCGGGCCAAGCCGGGTCTTGGTCGCTGGGCTGTGGCCTGGCTAGACCTGCAGGCCAGGTTAGGCCCAAACTCAAGGCTAGGCTAGGCTAGGCCCAGGACCCAGGCCAGGTCAGGCCCAAGGCCTTGACGGATTTGGTCCTTTTTTTTAATGTTACATATTAAATATTAAAAATATAAATAATAAAATATAAATGAATAAATTTTGTAAAAATGATATAAAATTTTTGAGATTTATTTTATTTTAACATTCTACTACACACCAATATAAGTTGAATAATTAGAACAAAAATAAATGTATTCATCTTAATTTACAAAAAAAAAATGTAATTTAGATGTAACTTGAATATAAAACAAATTGATTTCATAAATATATGTCTAATTGTTTACTATGCATGTGACGCCCCCAAAATTAGGTATACATCACCCATCTTGGGTCATCAGATACATGGTACAGAATACAAATACAACTTACTAATACAACTGTCGTGTACAATACGACAAAACATAACTGTGAGTTTGAATACAATTATTGTCTACTAGAGACTATACAAACTCAAAAGAAGTCCTCATTACAATTATTGTCACACTATTTAATAGACTAGTGAGGACTACTAATACTATCATCTTGTAAGACCCCGAATTTTATGAAATAAAAGTATTCAATTTTTCTTATAATTACTATTCAGTAAATGGTTAAATTGATAAAAGTTTAAAGTTATGAGTGAAATATGATTTTTTTTTTCAAAATAAGCAAGCGGTTATAAAATAATCATTGTTGTCGGGGAATATTCGTTTGGTCATGAAATATTCTTTCTGTCAGAAAATATTCGTACGACGGCGCAGCCATTTGTGGGCCCCATAACAGAATAACTATCTGGTGAAGAAAATGATAAATTTGAATTTTTATAAATAACGGCGTAGTTGTTACCGTTAACACTGCTGGAATACCCGGTGGTTAAAATACAGTAATACGCGTTATTGCACAGTAGCACACGGTATTGCACAGTATTTTTAAAATTATTAATTCTTACGTAAGAAGGCACTACTCAATAATTGTTACAGTAATTACTGTTCAATATTTTATTTTATTGATTCAATAATTGCTACGTTGAAATTTTATATTATTGTTGTTCAATAATTGTCACTGCACAGTATTTCCCATTATCAGATCAATAATTTATATTATTTGAATAATATTATTAGATAACATTATTGGCAATGTCTAGAAAGTTCTGTCTAAGGAGATGTTTGGTCATTTAATTGCGCGCTAGTAAGGAAAAATTCTTATTGGAAAGCCCCCTCTTTCCTGGGAACGGCCTGGTTGTCATAAATGTGATTCTGTAATATTATTTGTGAATAATTAATTATTGATTCATATGATAAGAAAATATTTATTTTATGTGGATATAAATGAGGGATATATTTTTGTGGTTAAAAAATGAAGGAGTTAATGTTGATATTTTTATCCGTATTTTTGTCGGAATGGAGGTATTAAAAATCAGGGTTTTTGAGATATTTTGCGGGGGTTATAATTTTTAATCCGACCGTTGGATCGTGGTAATTTTTGGATATGTTATACATATATAAGTTGAGTATATGTCCACAAATTTTGAACCGTTAAAAATGAACGTATGATTTGTTATGAATTTTACGAGATGACTGGTTCAGAAATTGTTGAATTTTTGGAGTTAGTCATTTTGGTAGAAAATTCTAGAATTGGTGGGCCCCACTTGTGGTTGGTGAAGAAATGTGCTGAATTATATTTCAAATGTGGTGGGTGGGAATAGTAGCAGGTAAAGCCATCAGGTTGCAGGTCAAACCTACCAAAAATTTTCTATAAATAGAGGGCTAAGTTAGAATTGAAAATCACACCAGAAACATAAGCTTTCTCTCTTTCTCTCTCTATATTATGAAGCATATTTTGTGAGTTTTTAGATACTTGGTGAGTTTCTATTCATCAGTGCAAGTTTCCTTCAGCATCATATCCGATATCCAGTCAGAAGTACTGCTCTTTTGAGGTAAGGGATAGTAAGGGATAGTAAGGGATTTTAATGGTTGTTATGATTTTCAGTTTCGTAATTTTTCTGAACTTTAAAAATTCTGGAAAAATTTGAAATGATATTTTGATGAGTTTTCTTGATTGTGTCCAAAAATGGTGATTTTTGGATGTATAGATTGAGAGTTATGAATTTTATGAGAAAAGGCTATTTTAAAAGTAACAGCTTATAATTCCTTGTGGTTAACTCTAAAATTGATGAAATTTTTATTGGGAGTACATGTATATGATAGAAGTATACTCTGTAAATTTCAGAATTTTTAGACAAAAGTACAATTTTTGATAAATGTCTAAATATTTGGCTATTTTGGCCATATGAAAAATAGTAAATGACTTTTAAAAATTCTGAGAAAAATATATGTTCAATATTGGACTATATTATGCTAAATCCCAGAAAAGAAATATTTTTGGAACTGATTTGGTATTTTTCATGAAAATGGTCTAGTTATGAGTAAATGAATTAAATATGTTTTGTGAAGAAAGAAATTTGGAAAATAGGATTTTATGGCTTGAGAATCCTATATGAGGTATATGCAGATTTTTGATGAGGGTTTTGGTTATTGATGATGAAATTGTAAGAGTTGGCATTTTATGATGATTAAATGCATTAATTAGTAAAGTGTAAACAATTAAAATAAATTGTTTATAAATTTAAGTAATGTTATTCTTTCAATATCATTATACCGAAATATTGGTGTGAATTTTATTGTAGAATTTCTATCTTTTGTGTCGGGGTTACTATTCATGAGTTACGAATATTACTCTTGAGATTAAAACTATATGTTGATCATATTATTTTTATCATCATATATAACATTTTTATAACCCTGATGTTGAAATTCTCTTTCACTGGAGTGTAAAGATGGATAGATTATTGGTATGATCATGACTAGGGTTCTCTTTGGCCTGTAGTGCAAAGTTGAATTGTGACTGGTATGATCATGACCATTGAATTTATAATTGAATATCTTAAGCTTAAGTGCAAAGGTGAATTGATCAACATGGTTATAATTATTGTTTATATAAATTCTGAAATGATTATATATTTCTTTGAGATATGAATATATTTGGCCTGTAGTGCAAATATGAATTGTTGATGAATATCTTTGGCATGTAGTGCAAAGATGGCCTGTTGATGAATATCTTTGGCCTGTAGTGCAAAGATGAACTTTTGTTGAATATCTTTGGCCTGTAGTGCAAAGATGGTTTGTTGATGAATATCTTTGGCCCGTAGTGCAAAGATGGATTTGTTAGTATGATTATAAACAGGAACTGTGATTTGGTATAACCATGATCTTTGATGTTTCAGGTAAAGATAGGTGATGAAAATTATCTTCGTCCTGGATGAGAAGAGGAATTTAGAACTACAGTTATGATTATGAGTTATTCATATAATTGTGGACCAGAATTGTTGATTAATGTTACAGGGATAAAACATTGTTGATGGATTTTTAACATGGAGAAGATAATAGACTTTATAGTCTATTTGACTCTTCTAATGGATTGCTCGTTCCGCTGCAACTATGGTTGAAATTTTTATCATTTACCATATGTTCTAAATCTCTGATTTATTGTTGATGAAGGCTATTGATAATTGAATTATCTTTAGTCATGATATTCTTTACTGAGCTAGTTGTGCTCACCCTTTTGCTTCACAATTCCTTTCAGGTAATAATAGTGTAGCTGGGTCGAGCGGAGGTAACAAGGGAATAGAACGGTGGTCATCATTTAGTAGTTATATTTGGTGAAGAAAATAGGGTGAGGCGAACCCAACGTTGGAAGGGTATTTTGTCACTATCATACAAGATGTCTAATGACATACAACCTCGTGTAATCATAAAACAGGGATGTGCTCATCCACTTGCTGAGTATCTATGGGCACTACCTATATAATCTTGGTGTTTGTTTGAAGAATAATTCTCAATTAGAGACAGTGGAGATAATGATAAGTCAAGAGAAGACTCACCATTGGGAAGAATATGATAATAATCTTCTCGTTTTTCTTTGGGGTCTATTGGGTCAACCAAGGATAATTCTGTGGTCATATGATATCTATCATAACCTAGACGCGTGGCCTCCCATGTACGAAGGTTTCCTTGAGCACTTCCCAAAGATTCTAGTTTCTAAAACAGTTTTTGACTGTACCTTTATGTAAGGTACCTTTGTGAGGTGCTGATACATGATGGTGTCCAATGTCACATTTGGTATATATTTGTATCCAAACTCACAGCATATGTGTTGTTGTATTTTGCACGACAATTGTTGTAATAAAGTTGTAGTTATTTTCTGTACCATGTATTTGACGACTCAGAATGGGTTGGGTGGAATGGACCTATTTTGGGGTCGTTACACATCTGGTCCATCACTCCGTTCCCCGACTCGTCCCAACTATATTCTCATTTCCTGAAGAGAACAGTGAAAGAAAGGGTGAGCTCAACTAGCCCAGTAAGAAATATTATGACTAAGATAATACAGAATAAATTATCATTAGCCTTCAACAGTGTTAAACTGATAAAATATAACGAACATCAAGTTTAACTGCAGCGGAACAAGCAATCCATTAAAAGAGTCAAGTAGAGAATAAAATCTACTATCTTCTATGATTTAAAAGGTTTTTCAACACTGTTATTACTGGGACTCAGCTTAATAAAATAATCCACATCATCGAATCACCCCTGCACTACGACCAATGATATTCTTTAGTAGCACGACCACAATTATCCATGCACTACGGGTCAAGAATATTTGTGTACTCATTAATGGTCATGATCATGTCAACAACTGTCCATCAATGCACTACGGGCCATGAGGACTTTTGCCACATCATTTGTAACATTATGGTCATGATTATACCGAATAATTCCTGGTCATAATCATACCAAGTCCATCTATGCACTACAGGCCACAGATGACTTTCAACATTTTATAAACATGAGGATGATGACAATGATATAAGAATTCAATAAAACAAGTTCAAGAATTAATTTATCCAAGAATTAACAACGTCCAAATTGTCAACATGATACTGCTTTGTGGAGTAAAATTCAAGAATGCTTAGAAGAATATTTTCATGAAAAGATACTGGATGAACCGCAATTATCAAGGATATTCCACTAATTTCATGGAGTATAGAAGTTAAAACTTAACCAACTGAGTATAATAAAGAATGGAATAACAAAAAAAATCACCTGACATGCAATAGACCGCATAGACAGGTTATTCCAACAGAATAATAAATAATGGAACCAGGTCCGGCGTAAACGCACAGACAGGATATTCCGACAGAATAATAAATAATAGAACCAGGTCCGGCGTAAACGCACAGACAGGATATTCCAACAGAATAATAATAAAGACGAAACCAGGTCCGGTGTAAAACACACAGACAGGATGTTCCAACAGAATAATAATAAAGACGAAACCAGGTCTGGTGTAAAACACACAGACATGATGTTCCAACAGAATAATAATAAAGACGGAACCAGGTCCGGTGTAAAACACACAGACAGGATATTCCAACAGAATAATAGAAGAATGTCATCAAGTATAGGGTAGACATTGTATACAGGTTATTCCAACAGAATAATAAGAAATGGAATAACAACAGTTCTCTTCATGAATAAGAAAGAATAACACCCCTTACCGTTTTAAAGAAGAACTGAAATAAGGAAGTAGTTAAGTAGCATAATACTTTTCTTCTCTCTCTCTATAGTTTCTCTTTATAGTTTCTCTCTCTAGAGTTCAGTGAATTCGTAAGAAATAATGAAGGAATGAGCTGTTATTTATAGAAAAATGGAATGCATAGTAACTAATCCATGAACGGTCCAGATTGATTACTTTAATCTGACGGTCCATATTTAAAGAAAAATCTTTTAAATAAAATATAATATATTCTATTTATAGAGTAACTTTAATAAAGTATTCTGTTTTATATAAAAAGATGTTTCTGTTTTATTACGTTAATAATACGAATAAAACAAAACTTCATTATCGCTAAATAATTCATATTATTAACTGACAATAATTAAATCAAACTGAGTGACTTCTCACATAAGCATTAATAATCAATACCGTGTGCTACTATGCAACCACACGTATTATTGTACTTTTACTACCGAGTAGTTCAACAGTATCAATGGTAAAACTTCCGCCGTTATTTTTAATAAAATATTTTTGTCGTTTTCTCAATCCGACAATAATTTCGTTGTGGGGTCCACCAATGATTGTGCCGTTGTACGAATATTCCCTGTTAAAACAAATATTCCCCGACCAATCGAATATTATATAACAACTTGCTTACTTTGCAAAATTTATAAATATTACCCACAACTATTATATCAAATTAACTCCATAATATTCAAAAATAATATTTATAGAAAATTCATCTTTATTTATAAAAGTTGGGGTCTTACAACGCAGTTCGTAAAAAATATTGTAGATTATTTAAATACTGTAGATTACACTTATTTTTCGAATATAAAGTTAGTTTCGATTTTATTTTCTTGTAGTACGTATTAGGATCGGTTAAACATATATTTTATAAAGTTTAAACAAACATATATATTTTCATTTATGATCATTAAACTCTTACATAGTTATATCTCAAGTATTAATTCAAGTTAGTTTTCTAATTACTTTATGAAATTTTTATTTAAATTGGTACAACAGAATACCCAAAAAATAACCAAAATCATAAATCCCCCAAAGAATTTAGCATATCCAAATTAATGAAGAACTTGAGTATTTACAAGAAACAACCTTATTATTAATATTTAATATTAAAAATTAATTTATTGATTTATTAATTAATTTTAATATTTAACATTAAAGTAACAAAGAATATTCATAAAATTTTATTGTTAAATATTAGTAATTTAGATTAACTTATTATTAATATTTAATTAACTAAGTAACTAACTTATTATTAATATTAAATATACTAACTAGTTATATTCATTGAAAATGTATATTAATTAAATGTATCAACAAGATATCAAGAATGAATAATTAAAATTTTAAATTTTATTGATGTATTAATTAAAACTAATGTATTATAATTTATAAATTACAATAATGAATAAGTAAAAATTTATACTTTATTGATGAATAATTATAAATTTAAAGTTCAAAAAGTATAAATAATTAGATAAAAAATCATGTAAGATCTCAGGCCAGACCAGGCTTAGCCAGGCCAGACCCCAAGTCATGCCCAAGGCCAGGCCATGCCAGATTTTTGTCTAAAAAAAGCGGCCTTTTCAAGCCTTCCAGGCAAAGCCTAACCAGGCCGGGCTTTGACTATGTCAGGCCCAACCCAGACCAAGGCCAAGTCGCAGACCTCGGGCCTTTTGTACATCCCTACTGCAGGCCCAAGAATAACAAAAACTTTTTACTTTTCTTGAAAGTCATTTATTTCATACATTTTCCTTTTCTTATTTAAATTCTCTTTTTGTAATAATAATAATAAAAAAAAAGGATTACCAAGTATCCGACCCAAAAAAGAAAAAACAAGAATAATGCTACAGACACAAATTATTCTACAAACATTTTACAAACTGCTGATGTGACATACTCCACCTCAGTATATTGATTAACAAATTTGTTTCAATGTAGTTTTCGATCCTACATAAATATCTGAGGTGGAGTATACCACCTCAACAGTTTGTAAAATATTTGTAGAATAATTTATATCTCTAGCATTATTCAAAAAACAAATAGCAAAGTAACAAGCCAACTGTATAAAATAGTAAGAACACCATGACATATAAACCTTCTGAGCACAAAATTTAACCTAGACAACCTGCAAATTATCTAAAAGATGGAAGTAATCAAACTTGTCCAGTTTCATAACTTACACAAAACCTAATCCAAGTATCTTTTCAACTGCTCTGCGAACCCATATCACTATGAATATCCAAGATAAATCAACTCTAGCACTAGAGCACCATAAAAAAAAAAGGATTGAAGAACACCGTCCATGGAGCATCCTACCCTTCTACAAAGAGGAAGATCTATTTTATGAAAGAGAGACAGATAAAATGACCTATGTGCAATGGTCAGTCTTCAACCAAAGAAAGGGACTTGCCCTATCTATTTCTTAGATGGTCTCTCATCATCCTCCCCACCATCAGCAGAATCATCGGAATCATCTTTGTCTGACCTCTTCCTCTTCGCTGGAGCCTCAACCTTTCCACTGTCATTGTCATCACCCTCGTCCTCGTCTTCAAATTCATCTTCCTCACCATTCTCTTCTGGCTCAAAATCACTAGCATCTTCTTCGTCTTCAGCACGACCCACAGGCCGAACAAGATACTCGGTTCCCATATCCTCCTATGTAGTTATGTGTTGTTAGATGTCAGAAGACACTCAGATTGGAAGTTAAAACATATAAAAAGTAAGCAAAATGATAAATACATCTTGTCCTCAACAAATATCACTTTGACTACTACTTGTAGCAACTATACAGGCAGATCATAGAAGTGACAGAAAAACTCGATAACATTTTTTCCAAACTAGTTAGTGTAGAATGGCAATTGGCAAGGAAAAAACACTAAAAAGATAAAACAATTTGAAAAAGAAAACAACAAAGAATTGATCTATACACAAGATCATAGAAGTAACAAAAAACTAAACATCATTACTAGTTCTTATAAAAAAAAACTGAGACATATAAATATAAACTGAGATGTATGTATAAAAACATAAATATTAGTTCCTTCGATCCATAATAAGAGTCCCAATTTCACCTTTTAAGTAAGGTTTTCAAATTCAACTAGATATGAATTTATATGATTCTTATCAGTACCACCATAAATGTAACAAACTGCTTATATATATAAATATCACAAACTAAATACTTCATGCTAATCCAACAAAATGCAAAGGCTCAATGTTCTTCAAACATTGACATAGCACAATACCAAATATAAAATCATAGAAAGTTTTTTCAAAAAATGTTAGTCAACATAATAATCATCTTTTGTAGTCTAAAACATGAAAGTCATCATGGCATAGCCAATGAAGCCTACAAAGTAAGTTTGCCTCATTATTCTAGCTTTTCCCCAAAAAATGTAGCAGGCGATGCAAGCCCTAAATGTCTCTCTCCTTTTTTTATCCATATTACAAAAATTGCCACCATCGAACCCCCAAACATATCTCGCAACAAATCCTTCAGAATAAATCCTTGGATACAACAATTGCCACTCTCTTGCATATCTGGCACACCCCCCAAATAAAATTTGGTGACAAGGCAATTACCACACACCGTGCGGCGCACCCACGGCCCACCCCTAACCCTGGTGCGCCTACCTCAAAGTGCCCTAGAGCCGAATCACTAAAAAGGTTAATTAGCTTTTTCAAAACAAATGATGCAACAAAAAGACCATGAATTATTGGACAGGACCTTGGGGAGAATGGAGTAGAAGTTTGTCATATTGAAGCTGGAAGCCCACAACATAGTAGCAATTTTTTTTAACAAGTCAATAAAAAAAGCAATTTACAGATAGATGTATAGCACAATCTTAACCCAGAAATCCATTTTCTTGATGCACAAACAAGGTACTATAAGAAATTAAGAATGTTGCATGACATCTTCCCCTTATATCCTTAAATTCTTTTGAAAAATCTCAGTAGGCGTCATGATGAACCGTGATATAATGCATCTCATTTCGTTTTTCACTGTATCTTTTTTAATGAATGTGTCCACGTACATGAACTAAACTTCAACGGGACAAGAAGACCAAATTGGCAACAAAATTTGCCAAGTAATTGGTCAGTAGGCATAAGCATATAATTTGAACTAGATAATATATATTGAGGCTAGGTCTATGGAGTTTTCATGTCCTAACTCCTAAATCTGTGTATGCCTTTCGTCTGTTATAGTGAAATAGTAAAATAACATTTTATAAAGATTTCTAGAAAACAATGAGGACAAAAATAAAAGTAGTAAAGGCACACAAACAGATCTGTGAAAAGACAGGGTAATAAGTCAAGTTATATACATAAGCAATCAGATCAAGAGCAAGCTAAAGACCATCAGTATCAGATATCAAACATAACCACGCAGAAAAACTTCAAACAAGTGATAATCAGATCTCAATGCTTAAAAATAAGCGAAAGCTTTGTTTATTAGAAAACAGTCCCTAAAAAAATTCTGCAGTAAAAAAAACAATTAATTTAAGGATCAACTGATTGCCAGAGATACTTAACAGCAGAAACTGAATTTAATTTCTTTTCAAGCAATAGTTTTGTATATTTGTTGTGGGGATTATAACTGCGAAATTTTCCTTAAACCATCGCACCTAAAAGCAAAAATCACATGTAGATTTTGTTTCAACAGTTCACAGTCTATATAAACAACACAAAAATTAGCAGATCTAAAAAATAAAAATAAAATTTTGTTTTAAATCAATTAATACTACAAAAAACAGTAGATCCCCAAATTATCAAAATAAGCAAAAATAATAATAATCTAAACGGTAAATCGCAGTTAAAAAATCGAACTTCAGTTAAGAATAAATAACCTCTTCCTCGTCGTCGCTTCCTTCTTCATCATCGTCGTCGTCGTCATCACCGTCATCATCCTCATCTTCATCATCATCGTCCTCTTCATCGTCTACCGACTGAACCGGTGGCCCGCCAGAACTGTGCAAAACCTCTTGTCCATTGGCGTCGTTTTCATCTTCATCATCTTCGTCTTCGTCGTCGTCGTCGTCGTCATCGTCTTCTCCATCCTCTTCTACTTCACTATCAACCTTTTCAGGATCATCCTCATCTTCCCCGTCCAAAACCGTAACTTCATTCTCCTCTACAAATTCTCTGTCATCGTCCATAACTGACATTTTTCTAGTGAAAATTCAGCAGCAAAATTTCGTCGGAAATTCAGAAATTAAAATCGGAAGAAAAAACAGGGGAGGAGAGAGAGAAACAGGGAAGGGAATAGAGGAGGTTCTTCGTTCGACAGAACCTTGATCTCAGCCGTTGAATCACGAAGACACGCGGATCACTGACGTGTCGGATGATCCGACGGTTGTAATGAGATCGTATTTGTTGCGCTATTAGGTCTCCTCGCGGCGTTCTGTATTCCTTTTCCTTCTAGACTCTGCTAGTCACGTGATAAGCGCATGAGGGCACCAAGGGTTAAAGATTTGCTATATCTGAGGAATTCTTTTGTGTAGAATATTCCTTTGTCTATGGAAGGTACGGTTGTGGTCTATGGGTCTTTCCGTCATTTAAACTCAATTCCTTATATGGGCCTGGGGCGGACAGTAAATATTAAATATTCCTTTTATTTGGGTCTTAAAGAAAATTCAATTTGTTATATTTTGATCCATTTTTAGGTCTATTAAGGTTTACTTGAGACATAATATTTTTTACAGTATCATTCAAGATTTGAAATTTATTTTCCCATATTATGTTTTATTTACATTACTACCGAGTAATATCCTGAACACAAATTATACATAAAATATTGTTAACACACAGTTTAACATAAAAAAAATAGAAGGCAAGACTTAAATTAAATATTTCGCTCATTTTTATTCGTTTACAATATATGAGTTATATTTTTGTTGCACAACTTATTATGTATAATTTGTGCATATAATATTATTCATTACCTGCATTAGTATCATAAAATCTTAAGTTATTTATTTACAGTTAATATTTTAAATGAGTAAAACAATACTATCTCCGTCCCTATTTAAATGACGTTTTAGAGTTTTTTATTTGTCTTTAATTAATTGACGTTTTGTTCAAATATAGGAGAATTAATGACAATTTTTTCAAAATTACCCCTCATTACTCTACCTATTTTTTTGATACTTTAAACTCTTGTGCTATGATAAATTAATGATTTAAGAGTATTATAAACAATTGAGTACTATATTTAATACTTTTCAATCATTATCTTAATTCTTGTGCTCATCTCTAAAAAGTCATTTAAATAGGGACTGAGGGAGTACATAGAATGGGTTGACATATGAGAAAAGAAATGAAAAGGCATATTTGGTATTCCGTATTCAGTCATGTCTTTACAAATGATGAAAGATTATGCATATTATTTGTCCGGTTAAGATACGGTTATCATGAAGTTAATTTCATGGTAAGTTAGTTAATTGATCAATACATACGTAGAGAGAGAAATCACCTATCTGTAAGACCCCAACTTTTATAAATAAAGATGAATTTTTTATAAATATCATTTTTGAATATTATGGAGTTAATTTGATATAATGTTATAGTTGTGGGAAATATTTATAAATTTTGCAAATTACGCAAGTTGTTATATAATATTCGATTGGTCGGAGAATATTCATTTTAACAGAGAATATTCGTACAATGGCACAATCATTGGTGGACCCCACAACGGAATTATTGTCGGATTGAGAAAACGACAAAAATATTTTATTAAAAATAACGGCGAAAGTTTTACCATTGATACTATTGAACTACTCGGTAGTAAAAGTACAGTAATATGTGTGGTTGCATAGTAACACACGGTATTGATTATTAATGCTTATGTGAGAAGTCACTCAGTTTGATTCAATTATTGTCAGTTAATAATATGAATTATTTAGCGATAATGAAGTTTTGTTTTATTCGTATTACTAACGTAATAAAACAAAAATATCTTTTTATATAAAACAGAATACTTTATTAAAGTTATTCTATAAATAGAATATATTATATTTTATTTAAAAGATTTTTCTTTAAATGTGGACCGTCAGATTAAAGTAATCAATATGGACCGTTCATGGATTAGTTACTATGCATTCTATTTTTCTATAAATAGCAGCTCATTCCTTTATTATTTCTTACGAATTAACTGAACTCTAGAGAGAGAAACTATAGAGAGAGAGAAGAAAAGTATTATGCTACTTAACTACTTCCTTATTTCAGTCTTTCTTTAAAACGGTAAGGGGTGTTATTCTTTCTTATTCATGAAGAGAACTGTTGTTATTCCATTTCTTATTATTCTGTTGGAATAACCTGTATACGCGGTCTACCCTATACTCTGTGACATTCTTCTATTATTCTGTTGGAACATCCTGTCTGTGTGTTTTACACCGGACCTGGTTCCGTTTTTATTATTTTTCTGTTGGAACATCCTGTCTGTGTGTTTTACACCGGACCTGGTTCCGTTTTTATTATTATTCTGTTGGAACATCCTGTCTGTGTGTTTTACATCGGACCTGGTTCCATTATTTATTATTCTGTCGGAATATCCTGTCTGTGCGTTTACGCCGGACCTGGTTCCATTATTTATTATTGGCTTAAATATGAATTAGTACCCTAAACTATAGGGCATATTCCACTTCGGTGATCCACATTTCAATTTTGTCAATTAGGTTATTAAACTATCAATTTTTTTTAATTACACAAATTGAACACGCCACGTCAGCAATTGCTGACGTGGCTAATTTAAGCGGGGTCTTAACAAGCTTACTTGGTAAAAAACAGTTTTTTATTAAACAAAGGGCAAAACAGTCAAAACATAAATTAACATTTCTAATTAATATAAAACAAACATATAATTCAGCTCCATCTCCGGTTTCTCCTCCATTCCCATGTTATCATCTTTATCAGACTCATCCTCTTTATCAGACTCTGGTTTCAATTTTGCCTCCACCTAGACCTCAGCCCCACATACAGCTTCAGCCTATGATTCAACCTTGGAGTCGGCCTTTAGTTCCATTTCATTAGCATCTACCTTGGAATCAGCCCTTACTTCCATTTTATCAGCCTTCGTCCTCCTTCACAGGCACCGAATCCTCAACAACACTCACAAATTCATCCAATTTGGGAACGAAATCGGTAACAAAATCGCAAGTTGTTTGCTGGCCAGGTCTATGTGTTTGACGTTGTTACTGCTGAGAAGGTCATGGTTTTTATCTCTATTTTTCCTGATTAGGGTTTTCTGTTACATTTTTATGTTATCTGTTGGTAAATTTGAGGGGAAAGCGAGATTTAAGTTCACTAGTTACCTGTTTATTGTTAAATATTTAAATTTTTTGAGGGGTTTTATGCGGATTATTGTAAATCAGAGCATTTGATAATATTTGTTTGGCTGTCAGATGCTATAGGAATAGAAACAATATTTTGGAGTTTTAGTGTGAAGTTTTATTATTTTGAAATTGAGGGATTTGTGGTCGATTTTTCAAGCCATGGGTATTTTGTATTTTTAGGGTTTTGTTAATTTGGATTTGATTGAAATTTGTAAGTGAGAAAGGAAGGAGGATCTGTGACTGCCGAGACTGCGTGTCCCACTCTGTGAGCCGACTCGACGTCCTCTGCCCTGACTCGACGGGCGGCGCGATTAGGGTATGATGGAGGTGGTGGCTATGGAGGTCGCCGAAAAAGTGGTGGCTGTGGTTATAGAATTGGTCGCTGGAAAAGTGGTGGCTATGGAGGTCGTCGGAAAAGTTGGGAGATCTCAGCCATGGTCGCCATTGTCGATTGCAGAATGGATTTGTTTTGTTTGAAAGGATATTGTAAAAATTGATTTGTCAAATTTACCCTTACTCAAATAATTTAAATTAATAAAATAATATAAATATTATTATTTAAGTACACATCAGCTTCTTATGACCCTACTTAGGATGACACGTCATTAATTTCTGACGTGTAAAGTGAATTTGGACAAAAGTAGAAAAAATTAATAGTTAAGTTATCTGATTGACAAAATTGAAAGGTGGATCACCAAAGTGGAATATGACCTATAGTTTAGGGTACTAATTTATATTTAA
This sequence comes from Panax notoginseng, assembly GCA_016801055.1. Classification (NCBI taxonomy): domain Eukaryota; kingdom Viridiplantae; phylum Streptophyta; class Magnoliopsida; order Apiales; family Araliaceae; genus Panax; species Panax notoginseng. The sequence goes on from CM029022.1 coordinate 19,956,703, forward strand.
GCCTTTATTATTCTGTTGGAATAACCTGTCTGTGCGGTCTATCGCATGCCGGGTGATTTTTTTTGTTATTTCATTCTTTATTATACTCAGTTGGTTAAGTTTTAACTTCTATACTCCATGAAATTAGTGGAATATCCTTGATAATTGCGGTTCATCCAGTATCTTTTCATGAAAATATTCTTCTAAGCATTCTTGAATTTTACTCCACAAAGCAGTATTATGTTGACAATTTGGACGTTGTTAATTCTTGGATAAATTAATTCTTGAATTTGTTTTATTGAATTCTTATATCATTGTCATCATCCTCATGTTTATAAAATGTTAAAATTCATCTGTGGCCTGTAGTGCATAGATGGACTTGGTATGATTATGACTAGGGATTATTCGGTATAATCATGACCGTAATATTACAAATGATGTGGTAAAAGTCCTCATTGGCCCGTAGTGCATTGATGGACATTTGTTGGCATGATCATGACCATTAATGAATACACGAATATTCTTGGCCGTAGTGCATGGATAATTGTGGTCGTGCTACCAAAGAATATCATTGGTCGTAGTGCAGGGGTGATTCGATGATGTGGATTATTTTATTAAGTTGAGTCCCAGTAATAACAGTGTTGAAAAACCTTTTAAATCATAGAAGATAGTAGATTTTATTCTCTACTTGACTCTTTTAATGGATTGCTTGTTCCGCTGCAGTTAAACTTGATGTTCGTTATATTTTATCAGTTTAACACTGTTGAAGGCTAATGATAATTTATTCTGCATTATCTTAGTCATAATATTTCTTACTGGGCTAGTTGAGCTCACCCTCTCTTTCACTGTTCTCGTCAGAAAATGAGAATATAGCAGGGATGAGTCGGTGAACGGAGTAATGGACCAGATGATAGTATTAGTAATCCTCACTATTCTATTAAATAGTGTGACAATAATTGTAATGAGGACTCCTTTTGAGTTTATATAGTCTCTAGTAGACAATAATTGTATTCAAACTCACAGTTATATTTTGTCGTATTGTACACGACAGTTGTATTAGTAAGTTGTATTTGTATTCTGTACCATGTATCTGACGACTCAAGATGGGTTATGTATACCTAATTTTGGGGGCGTCACAGTTGGTATCAGAGCTTAGGGATATGATCCCTGGCTAAGATGTGAGAATAGAACTAGGAGGAGAGAGACGGGAAATTCCTTCGCTAGTATGACCTACCTAAGTTTATTTTCATGGTATTTAATTGGTCGGTCAGAATATAAGGATAATATATGACATATCAATTAACTTTTGTTTTGTGGCAGTATCTGAAAATGGCATCTGAGAATGTTGAGAATAACAATGGAGCACAGGCGACTGTTGATTCACCACATATCAATAATCAGGAAAATGTGCATCAGGAAGGTGACAATCCTCATGCAAACAACAACACTGACCAGATGATGAATGATGAAATGTTCAGAAGATTTATGCAGTTCATGCAACAGCAGGCGAGAGCGGCTCCTGTCCAAAATGTAAGTGGAAACACTGAAAACTCTCGGACGGTCACCGCTAAACAGTTCAAGGAGCTGGGACCACCGGAGTTTAAGGGAGAGCCAAAACCACTTATAGCGAAAACATGGATAAAGCAGATCACTAAGATATTTGATGTCTTGGGATGCTCCGAGGAGCAAAAGGTTCCCTTTGCCGCCTTTATGTTGCGAGTAGAGGCAGATTACTGGTGGGAATCGATTAAGCGTACTCAACCTGCCGCACTGAAGATGTCTTGGGAGAAGTTCCAAGAGCTGTTCAATGACAAATACTTTTCCGAAAGTGTTCGTCACATGAAGGAGGTGGAGTTCATCAAATTGGAGCAGAATAATATGACCGTGTCGCAGTATGAGGCTAAATTTGCTGAGTTGTCCCGGTTTGCGTCCCACTTGGTGGATAATGAAGAGCGAATGACGCGAATATTTTTGCGAGGTTTGAAACCTGAGATACGTCAACATCTTATTTCTCATAAACTGTGTTTGTATTCAGATGTTGTGAATAGGGCTCAGTTAGTGGAGCGCGATAACGAGTCAACGCAACCAAAAGAGAGCAGTCGACAAAATGATAATACCAGTGAGAGCAGTCATCGAAGCGGTGACAACAAGCGTGGAGGGAATCAACAGGCCAGAAATGGTAACCACCTCGGTGGTAATCAGGGCCAAAACAATAAGAATGGACATTTCAAGAAGAGGAGATTCAACAATGATGGAAAGACGTCAGCACCAGCACCCGTTGTTAAGGAAGGAGAACGACCACCTATCATATGTTTCAAATGCGGAGGGGAGGGGCACATCAGTCCAAACTGCGCGATGCCGTCTAAAGCATGTTATAATTGTGGAAGAGAAGGTCATTTAGCTCGATTTTGTCGTTTACCAAAAATAAGTTCAGCCAGGATGGAGACACCAAAGGCCGTCCCAGAAAAGTCAAAACCGGTAGTGCAAGGGAGAGCGTTTGTTGTGACCTCCCAGCAAGCAAGATACCCGAATGAGGTCATCACGGGTAAGCTTATCATAAACTCTAACGAAGTCTATACTTTATTTGATACCGGTTCTACCCATTCTTTTATTTCTCCTACTTGCGCTCATCGACTAAATTTGACTCCGGAAAAATTAGACTTTGACTTATCTATTGAAACTCCATTGGGAGAAACCTTCATTACATCCACAGTTTATAAGTCTTGTTTGGTTCAAGTTGGTACCCACACATTACCTGTCGATCTGATTTTATTAAAAATACTTGCATTTGACGTGATTCTAGGGATTGATTGGTTAACTACTCATCATGCAAAAATTGATTATTTTCGTAAGGTTATTAGCTTTCATATTCCTAATCGACCTATTATGCGAATTCAAGCAACCAAACCATTAAAATCAATCGTTGTCATCTCAAGCCATAAACGGATGTCAAGCTTTCTTAGCTCATGTCACGGATCCAAACAAAAATACGTCAGTTTTGAATGATATTTCTATTGTTAATAAATTCCCTGACGTATTCCCTGAAGAACCTCCTGGCCTACCCCCAGAGCGAGAAATTGAATTTTGTATCGACCTTGAACCCGGTACAAAACCCATTTCCAAAGCCCCATATCGAATGGCTCCTATTGAACTTCAGGAGTTAAAGATCCAGCTGCAGGAATTGTTAGACATTGGCTTTATTCGTCCTAGTACTTCTCCTTGGGGTGCTCCTGTTCTATTCGTGAAGAAGAAAGATGGAAGTATGCGACTTTGTATTGATTATCGGGAGTTGAATCATGTCACCATCAAAAACAGGTACCCATTGCCACGTATTGATGACCTGTTTGACCAGTTGCAAGGAGCACAATTCTTTTCAAAGATCGATCTTCGTTCTGGATATCATCAGCTGAAGGTTAGAACTGAGGATATTCCAAAGACGGCTTTCAGAACTCGGTACGGGCATTATGAATTCCTAGTTATGTCCTTTGGATTGACTAATGCTCCTGCTGCCTTCATGGATATGATGAACCGGGTATTCAAGGAATATTTGGATCACTTTGTGGTCGTCTTTATTGATGACATCCTTATTTATTCCAAAAGCCGTGAAGATCATGAGCAACACTTGAGGCTGGTACTCCAAAAGCTTCGTGAATACAAGCTTTATGCCAAGTTGAAGAAATGCGAGTTCTGGTTGGAGGAGGTAGCATTCCTTGGGCACGTAGTATCAAGTCGTGGAATATCTGTTGACCCGGCAAAGATTGAAGCTATTCAAAGCTGGGAGCAACCTAAATCAGTGACCGAAGTACGTAGTTTTCTTGGTTTAGCTGGTTATTATCGGAGATTCGTGGAAGGATTTTCTCGAATCGCTACTCCATTAACTCAGCTGACTCGAAAAGATACAAAGTTCGGTTGGAGCGAAGAATGTGAGAAGAGTTTTCAAGAACTCAAGAAGAGACTAATTTCAGCACCTATTCTAACAATACCATCTGGCTCGGAGGGATTTGTCATCTACAGTGATGCTTCGAGCAAAGGGTTGGGATGCGTTCTCATGCAACATGAAAAAGTCATAGCCTATGCATCAAGACAACTCAAGGAATATGAGAGGAATTATCCTACTCATGATCTAGAGTTGGCAGCTGTTGTCTTTGCACTTAAAATTTGGAGGCATTACTTGTATGGGGAGAAGGTGGAGATCTTTACGGATCATAAAAGCCTCAAATATTTCTTCACTCAAAAGGAACTCAACATGCGACAACGACGTTGGCTTGAACTGTTGAAAGATTATGATCATACCATTCAATACCATCCTGGAAAAGCGAACGTGGTAGCTGACGCATTGAGTAGAAGATCATATGCAAGTACGAGTGCGATATTGTCAACACAAAGGCCCATTTTGTGTGACTTGCAAAGGATGGAGATAGAGTTAAAGACTCCAGGGACCCATGTGATGATGGCGAATATACGAGTAGAACCAACTTTAATCGATAAAGTTAAAGCTGCTCAAGCTACAGACCTGGAGCTGATGCGTATGAGGAAGAAAGTGCAAGAAGGTGCTATGCCGGAAGCAAGAATCGATGAAGAAGGAATACTTCGAGTCAACTCCAGACTTTGTGTTCCTAACAACCCTGATTTAAAGTATGAAATCATGATGGAGGCGCACAACACACCGTTTGCAATCCATCCTGGAAGTACCAAAATGTATCATGATCTTCGTCATACATTTTGGTGGAGCAATATGAAGAGAGAGATAGCGCTGTTTATCTCAAGGTGTCTAACTTGTCAACGAGTCAAAGCGGAGCATCAAGTACCAAAAGGTCCATTGCAACCACTTGAAATTCCAGAATGGAAGTGGGAGCACATTACCATGGATTTCGTTACCAGTCTTCCTAAGGTTTCTCAAGGTATATATGCGATTTGGGTCATTGTTGATAGATTGACCAAGTCTGCTCATTTCTTACCGATACGAGAAATTTATACACTTTAACGTCTTGCTCGTATGTACATAAACGAGATTGTAAGACTGCATGATATGCCAGTATCCATAGTTTCTGATCGAGACCCAAGATTCACTTCACGATTTTGGGTTAGTTTACAAAAAGCTATGGGCACAGATTTACGATTTAGTTCGACATATCATCCTCAGACGGACGGATAATCAGAGAGGACTATTCAAACTCTTGAAGATCTATTAAGACTCTGTGTCCTTGATTTCAAGGGAAGTTGGGACAAGTTCTTACCATTGGTGGAGTTTTTCTACAACAACAGTTATCAAGCAAGTATTGGCATGGCTCCATTCGAAGCATTGTATGGAAGAAAATGTCGTTCTCCAGTATGCTGGGATGAGGTGGGTGAAGCAACGTTGTTGGGACCGGAGTTGGTACGTATGACTATAGAAAAGATTCAAACGATCCGACAACGTATAAAAACCTCACAAGATCGACAAAAGAGTTATGCTGATCTTCATCGAAAGGACGTGAAATTTGATATAGGAGATCATGTGTTCTTACGTGTTGCTCCATGGAAAGGAGTTACGAGATTTGGAAAGAGAGGAAAGCTCAATCCTCGATTCATCGGTCCATTTTTAATCCTCGATCGAGTAGGAACTGTGGCTTATAGACTCGCTTTACCGCCAAGTATGTCTCGTGTTCATAACGTTTTTCACATATCCATGTTACGTAAATATGTGGAAGACCCGAACCACATTATTGAGTTAGAACCGGACGAAATAGCAGAAGATTTGACGTATGAAGAAGTTCCTGTTCAAATCTTGGATAAGAAGGAACATATTCTACGCTCCAAGGTTATACCTCAAGTCAAAGTTTTGTGGAGAAACCACGATGTTGAGGAAATGACTTGGGAGTTAGAATCTGAAATGAAATCAAGGTATCCTTACCTCTTCGACATACCAGGTACGTACCCTAATTTCGAGGGCGAAATTTCATAAGAAGGGGAGGTTGTAAGACCCCAACTTTTATAAATAAAGATGAATTTTCTATAAATATCATTTTTGAATATTATGGAGTTAATTTGATATAATGTTATAGTTGTGGGTAATATTTATAAATTTTACAAAGTACGCAAGTTGTTATATAATATTCGATTGGTCGGGGAATATTCGTTTTAATAGGGAATATTCGTACAACGGCACAATCATTGGTAGACCCCACAACGGAATTATTGTCGGATTGAGAAAACGACAAAAATATTTTATTAAAAATAACGACAGAAGTTTTACCATTGATACTGTTGAACTACTCGGTAGTAAAAGTACAGTAATACGTGTGGTTGTATAGTAGCACACGGTATTGATTATTAATACTTATGTGAGAAGTCACTCAGTTTGATTTAATTATTGTCAGTTAATAATATGAATTATTTAGCGATAATGAAGTTTTGTTTTATTCGTATTATTAACGTAATAAAACAGAAACATCTTTTTATATAAAACAGAATACTTTATTAAAGTTATTTTTTAAATAGAATATATTATATTTTATTTAAAAGATTTTTCTTTAAATATGGACCGTCAGATTAAAGTAAATCAATCTGGACCGTTCATGGATTAGTTACTATGCAATCCATTCTTCTATAAATAACAGCTCATTCCTTCATTATTTCTTACGAATTCACTGAACTCTAGAGAGAGAAACTATAGAGAGAGAGAAGAAAAGTATTCTGTTACTTAACTACTTCCTTATTTCAGTTCTTCTTTAAAACGGTAAAGAGTGTTATTCTTTCTTATTCATGAAGAGAACTGTTGTTATTCCATTTCTTATTATTCTGTTGGAATAACCTGTATACGCGGTCTACCCTATACTTGGTGACATTCTTCTATTATTCTGTTGGAACATCCTGTCTATGTGTTTTACACCGGACCTGGTTCCATTTTTATTATTATTCTGTTGGAACATCCTGTCTGTGTGTTTTACACCGGACCTGGTTCCGTCTTGTTATTATTCTGTTGGAACATCCTGTCTGTGTGTTTTACATCGGACCTGGTTCTATTATTTATTATTCTATCGAAATATCCTGTCTGTGCGTTTACGCCGGACCTGGTTCCATTATTTATTATTCTATCGGAATATCCTGTGTAACGACCCCAAAATAGGTCCATTCCATCTAACCCATTCTGAGTCGCCAAATACATGGTACAGAAAATATCTACAACTTTATTACAACAATTGTCGTATTAAATACAACAACACATATGCTGTGAGTTTGGATACAAATATATACCAAATGTGACACATGTCCCAACCGTGGACAACACCTTACAATGGCACCTTACATAAAGGTATAGTCAAAGACTGTTTTAGAAATTAGAATCTTTGGAAAGTGTTCAAGGAAACCTTCGTACATGGGAGGTCATGCTTCTAGGTTATGATAGATATCATATGGCCACAGAATTATCCTTGGTTGACCCAATAGACCCCAAATAAAAACGAGAAGATTACTATCATATTCTTCCCAACGGAGAATCTTTTCTTGTCATATCATTATCTCCATTGTCTCTAATTGAGAATTATACTTCAAACAAACACCAAGATTATATAGGTAGTGCTCGTAAATATACTCAGTAAGTGGATGAGCACATCCCTGTCTTATGATGACACGAGGTTGTATATCATTAGACATCTTGTATGATAGTGGCAAAACACCCTTCCAACGTTGGGTTCGCCTCACCCTATTTGATTCACCAAATATAACTACTAAATGATGTATACAACACTTTTCTATACTGCTTAGGGAGAACCTCCACAGCTAGAGACCACCGTTCTATCTTCCCATTACCCTCGCTTGACCCAGCTACACTCTTATTACCTGAAAGGAATTGTGAAACAAAAGGGTGAGCACAACTACCCCAGTAAGAATATCATGACTAAAGATAAATAAATTATCAATAGCCTTCAACGGTAATAAATCAGAGATTTAGAACATATGGTAGATGATAAAAATTTTCAATCATAGTTGCACCGGAACGAGCAATCCATTAGAAGAATCAAATAGACTATAAAGTCTATTATCTTCTCCATGTTAAAAATTCACCAACAATGTTTTATCCCTGTAACATCAATCAACAGTTCCTTTCCACAATCATATGAATATCTTATAATCATAATTGTGATTCTAAATTCCTCTTCGTACCCAGGACGAAGATAATTTTCATCACATGTCCTTACCTGAAACATCAAAGATCGTGGTTATACCAAATCACAGTTCCTGTTCATAATCATACTAATAATTTTATCCTTGCACTACGGGCCCAAGATATTCATCAACAGACCGTCTTTGCACTACAGGCCAAAGATATTCATCAACAGGTCATCTTTACACTACAGGCTAAAGATATTCAACCACAGATCGTCTTTGCACTACAGGCCAAAGATATTCATCAACAATTCATCTTTGCACTACAGGCCAAAGATATTCCTCAACAGTTCATATTTGCACTACATACCAAATATATTCATCAACAGTTTATATTTTCACTACATGCCAAATATATTAATATCTCAATGTAATATATAATCATTTCAGAATTTATATAAACAATAATTATAACCATGTTAATCAATTCATCTTTACACTTAAGCTAAAGATATTCAATTATAAATTCAATGGTCATGATCATACCAGTTAACAATTCATCTTTGCACTACAGGCCAAATATATTCCTCAGTCACGATCATACCAATAATTTACCCATCTTTACACTCAAGTGAAAGAGAAATATCATCATTAGGGTTATAAAAATGTTATATATAATAGTAAAATCAATATAATCAAAACATCTAGATTTAATCTCAAGAGTAATATTCATAAATCAACTACAATTTGGTTAGAAAAAGAAACCAATTTTTATTATGAATAGTAACTCGTGAATAGTAATCCATTAATAGTAACTTCGTGAATAGTAACTCGTGAATATAAATTCGACACAAAAATATAGAAATTCCACAATAAAATTCATATCAATATTTCGGTATAATTATATTGAAATAACATTTCTAAAACTTATAAACAATTTATCTTAATTGTTTACACTTTACTAAATAATGTATTTAATCATTCTAAAATGCCAAACTCATAAGATTTCATCACCAATAACCAAAACCCTCATAAAAAATCTGCATATACCTCATATAGGATTCTCAAGCCATAAAATCCTATTTTCTAATTTTCTAACTTCACATAACATATTTAATTCATTTACTCATAACTAGTCCCTTTTCATGAAAAATACCAAATCAATGTAACCAATTTTTTTTTTTTGGATTTAGCATAATATAGTCCCATATTGAACATATATTTTCTCCGAAATTTTTAAAACTCATTTACTATTTTTCATATTGCCAAAATAGCCGAATATTTAGATATTTATCAAAAATTGTATTTTTGTCCAAAAATTTTGAAATTTACAGAGTACACTGATATTATATAGATATACTTCCAATAAAATTTTCATCAATTTTGGAGTTAACCACAAGGAGTTATAAGCGGTTACTTTTAAAATAGTTTTTTCCCGTAAAATTCATAACTCTTAGTATATACATCCAAAAATCACCATTTTTGGACACAATCAATAAAACTCATCAAAACATCATTTTAAATTTTTTTAGAATTTTTTGAAGGTCGGAAGAAGTACGAACTGAAAAACATAATAACCCTTAAAATCCCTTACTATCCCTTACCTCAAAAGAGCAGCACTTCAGACTGGATATCGGATATGACGCTGAAGGAAACTCACACTGATGAATAGAAACTCACCAAGTATCTAAATACTCACAAAATACACTCAATGTAACGACCCCAAAATAGGTCCATTCCATCCAACCCATTCTGAGTCGCCAAATACATGGTACAGAAAACAACTACAACTTTATTACAACAATTGTCGTATTAAATACAACAACACATATGCTATGAGTTTGGATACAAATATATACCAAATGTGACACATGTCCCAACCGTGGACAACACCTCACAGTGGCACCTTACATAAAGGTATAGTCAAAGACTGTTTTAGAAATTAGAATATTTGGGAAGTGCTCAAGGAAGCTTTCGTACATGAGAGGCCATGCTTCTAGGTTATGATAGATATCATATGGCCACAGAATTATCCTTGGTTGACCCAATAGACCCCAAAGAAAAACGAGAAGATTACAATCATATTCTTCCCAGTGGGGAGTCTTCTCTTGATATATCATTATCTCCATTGTCTCTAATTGAGAATTATACTTCAAACAAACACCAAGTTTATATAGGTAGTGCTCGTAAATATACTCAGCAAGTGGATGAGCACATCCCTGTCTTATGATGACACGAGGTTGTATATCCTTAGACATCTTGTATGATAGTGGCAAAACATCCTTCCAACGTTGGGTTCGCCTCACCCTATTTGATTCACCAAATATAACTACTAAATGATGTATACAACACTTTTCTATACTGCTTAGGGAGAACTTCCATTTCAGATTCTATCTCTCAGATCATCATGATTTCTCCATTGCTCTTCTCCCATTATAACTTCATTTGGGTTCCTCATTTGTTGGGAAGTCATGACAACCGCCATCCCTCGAACTACTCGGCTTTGACTTGTCTGGAGCAGCATTTGGCGTCATCATTACCGTTGGAATATACCTTTCTATAGGACATATTCCTCCCTTAACTGCCTCTTCGTACTCCTCATTCATGATCTGAATCATCAATCTTCGATCCATATCGGATTCAGGTTGACCGCTATGTACAGGGTAATTCAAAACTCGATGTTGGGTTCTCCCAATTGCTTTCCAAAAAGAGAAATTCATATCATCTATTTTAGCCTTCTTAGATCGAACATCTCTTTCCACAATATCCACGTGTCGTGCGGCTTTTGCCCATGCATCACTTATTCTCACTCGTTCAATTTTTTCTTCTTTCAGCTCAGATTCCATTTTTATCATCTTATACTCTGCCAAAGAATGCTTCTGTTCAAGCATCACATATCGGGTAACACAAGCTTGAATTGTTGCATCTTTTTGTTCCACGACCGCCAGTCGTTCTTTTGCCTGCTCTTCTAACTCATGAATACGATTTTGAAATTCTACATTTTGATCATATAATACCTCTAATAAACTCTCCTCTGGTACTTCTTCTTCCTCTTCTTCCTCAGTCTCAGCTGTTACCTCTGCGACTATCTCGGGTGCAACTATCAATTCTTCACTCACCACATAGATATCTTTAATTCCTTCTTCGTCTGACATCACATTATCATGGTTAGTGATTAGAGGTATCCCCACAGTCTCATTCACTCCATTGTTAGCATTCTCAGCTGCCATTCTCAAATACTGCCATAAAATAAGGGTTAATTAAACAAATTAACATATCACATAATATCCCAATATTATGACTAACCAACAAATAAGCTTAGGTAGGACACGCTAGCGAAGGATTTACGCATCTCTCCCCTCCTAGTTGTATTCTCCGATCTCCGTCAGAGATCATATCCCTAAGCTCTGATACCAAATGTAACGACCCCAAAATAGGTCCATTCCACCCAACCCATTCTGAGTCGTCAAATACATGGTACATAAAACAACTGTAACTTTATTACAACAATTGTCGTACAAAATACAACAACACATATGCTGTGAGTTTGGATACAAATATATACCAAATGTGACTCATGTTCCAATCGTGGACATCACCTCACAATGACACCTTACATAAAGGTATAGTCAAAAACTGTTTTAGAAATTAGAATATTTGGGAAGTGCTTAAGGAAACCTTCGTACATGGGAGGTCATGCTTCTAGATTGTGATAGATATCATATGGCCACAGAATTATCCTTGGTTGACCTAATAGACCCCAAAGAAAAATAAGAAGATTACTATCATATTCTTCCCAATGGTGAGTCTTCTCTTGACATATCATTATCTCTACTGTCTCTAATTGAGAATTATACTTCAAACAAACACCAAGATTATATAGGTAGTGCTCGTATATATACTCAGCAAGTGGATGAGCACATCCCTGTCTTATGATGACACGAGGTTGTATGTCGTTAGACATCTTGTATGATAGTGGCAAACCACCCTTCCAACGTTGGGTACACCTTACCCTATTGGATTCACCAAATATAACTACTAAATGAACTTTTCTATACTGCTTCGGGAGAACATCCACAGCTAGAGACCACCGTTCTATTTTCCCGTTACCCTCGCTCGACCCAGCTACACTCTTATTACCTGAAAGGAATTGTGAAGCAAAAGGGTGAGCACAACTAGCTCAGTAAAGAATATCATGACTAAAGATAATTAAATTATCAATAGCCTTCATCAATAATAAATCAGAGATTTAGAACATATGGTAAATGATAAAAATTTCAACCATAGTTGCAGCGGAACGAGCAATCCATTAGAAGAGTCAAATAGACTATAAAATCTATTATCTTCTCCATGTTAAAAATCCATCAACAATGTTTTATCCCTGTAACATCAATCAACAATTCTGGTCCACAATCATATGAATAACTCATAATCATAACTGTAGTTCTAAATTCCTCTTCTCATCCAGGACGAAGATAATTTTCATCACCTATCTTTACCTGAAACATCAAAGATCATGGTTACACCAAATCACATTTCCTGTTCATAATCATACTAATAACTTCATCTTTGCACTACGGCCAAAGATATTCATTTGTATCACCAGTTGGTCATGTTTATCTCAACATCTGTTCATCTTAGCACTACTGGCCAAAGATATTCAACAACATATCATCTTTGCACTACGGGCCAAAGATATTCATCAACAATTCATCTTTGCACTACAGGCCAAAGATATTCATCAATATTTCATCTTTGCACTACAGGCCAAAGATATTAATATCTCAAAGAAATATATAATCATTTAAGAATTTATATAAACAATAATTATAACCATGTTGATCATTTCACCTTTGCACTTAAGCTAAAGATATTCAATTATAAATTCAATGGTCATGATCATACCAGTCAACAATTCAACTTTGCACTACTGGCCAAAGAGAACCCATAGTCATGATCATACCAAAAATCTACCCATCTTTACACTCAAGTCAAAGAGAAATATCATCATTAGGGTTATAAAAATGTTATATATGATAATAAAATCAATATAATCAACATATAGATTTAATCTCAAGAGTAATATTCATAAATCAACTATAATTTGGTTAGAAAAAGAAACCAATTTTGTCGTGAATAGTAACTCGTGAATAGTAACTCATGAATAGTAACTCGTGAATAGTAACTCGTGAATAGTAACTCGTGAATAGTAATCTCGACTCAAAAAGGTAGAAATTCCACAATAAAATCTATACCAATATTTCGGTATAATGATATTGAAAGAATAACATTTCTTAAGCTTATAAACAATTTATTTAAATTGTTTACACTTTACTAATTAATGCATTTAATCATCATAAAATGTCAACTCTTAAGATTTCATCATCAATAGCCAAAACCCTCATCAAAAATCTGCATATACCTCATATAGGATTCTCAAGCCATAAAATCCTATTTTCCAATTTTCTTACTTCACAAAACATATTTAATTCATTAACTCATAACTAGACCATTTTCACAAAAAATACCAAATCAATTCCAAAAATATTTCTTTTCTGGATTTTAACATAATATAGTCCCATAGTGAACATTTATTTTTCTCAGAATTTTTAAAAGTCATTTACTATTTTTCATATGGCCAAAACAGCCGAATATTTAGACATTTATCAAAAATTATACTTTTGTCCAAAAATTCTGAAATTAACAGAGTATACTTCCATCATATACATGTACTCCCAATAAAAATTTCATCAATTTTGGAGTTAACCACAAGAAATTATAAGCAGTTACTTTTAAAATAGTCTTTTCTCATAAAATTCATAACTCTCAATCTATACATCCAAAAATCACCATTTTTGGACACAATCAATAAAACTCATCAAAATATCATTTCAAATTTTTCCAGAATTTTTGAAGTTCAGAAAAATTACGAAACTGAAAAACATAACAACCCTTAAAATCCCTTACTATCCCTTACTATCACTTACCTCAAAAGAGCAGTACTTCTGATCGGTATAAGGCTGAAGGAAACTTGCACTGATGAATAGAAACTCACAGAGTATCTAAATACTCACAAAATACACTCAATAATCTAGAGAGAGAAAGAGAGAAAACTTGTTTCTGGTGTGATTTTCAATTCTAACTTAGCCCTCTATTTATAGGAAAATTTTGGTAGGTTTGACCTGCAACCTGATGGCTTTACCTGCTACTATTCCCACCCACCACATTTGAAATATAATTCAGCACATTTCTTCACCAACCACAAGTGGGGCCCACCAATTCTAGAATTTTCCACCAAAATGATAAACTCCAAAAATTCAACAATTTTTGAACCAGTCATCTTGTAAAATTCATAATAAATCATACGTTCATTTTTAACGGTTCAAAATTTGTGGGCATATACTCAATTTATATATGTATAACATATCCAAAAATTACCACGATCCAACGGTCGGATTAAAAATTATAACCCCCGCAAAATATCTCAAAAATCCTGATTTTTAATACCTCCATTCCGACAAAAATACTGATAAAAACCTCAATATTAACTCCTTCATTTTTAACCACAAAAATATATCCCTCGTTTATATCCACATAAAATAAATATTTCCTTATCATATGAATCAATAATTAATTATTCACAAATAATATTACAGAATCACATTTATGACAACCAGGCCGTTCCCAGGAAAGAGGGGACTTTCCAATAAGAATTTCTCCTTACTGGCGCGCAATTAGATGACCAAACCTCTCCCTAGACAGAACTTTCTAGACATTGACAATAATGTTATCTAATAATATTATTCAAATAATATGAATTATTGATCTGATAATAGAAAATACTGTGCAGCAACAATTATTGAACAACAATAATACAAAATTTCAACGTAGCAATTATTGAATCAATAAAATAAAATATTGAACAGTAATTACTGTAACAATTATTGAGTAGTGCCTTCTTACGTAAGAATCAATAATTTCAAAAATACTATGCAATACCGTGTGCTACTGTGTAATAACGCGTATTACTGTATTTTAACCACCGGGTATTCCAACAGTGTTAACGGTAACAACTACACCGTTATTTGTAAAAACTCAAATTTGTCGTTTTTCCTTCACCCGACAGTTATTCGTTATGGGGCCCACAAATAGCTGCGCCGTCGTACGAATATTCTCCGACAGAAAGAATATTCCACGACCAAACGAATATTCCCCGACAACAATGATTATTTTATAACCACTTGCTTATTTTGAAAAAAAATTCATATTTCACCCATAACTGTAAACTTTTATCAATTTAATATTTACTGAATAGTAATTATAAGAAAAATTGCATACTTTTATTTCATAAAATTTGGGGTCTTACAGTCATATCCGATATCCACTCAGAAGTGCTGCTCTTTTGAGGTAAGGGATTGTAAGGGATTTTAAGGGTTATTATGTTTTTCAGTTCGTAATTCTTCTGACCTTCAGAAAATTCTAGAAAAATACGAAATTATATTTTGATGAGTTTTCTTGATTATGTCCAAAAATGGCGATTTTTGGATGTATAGATTAAGAGTTATGAATTTTACGGGAAAAGACTATTTTAAAAGTAACCGCTTATAACTCCTTGTGGTTAACTCTAAAATTGATGAAATTTTTATTGGAAGTATATCTATATAATATGAGTGTACTCTGTGAATTTCAGAATTTTTGGATAAAAGTACAATTTATGATAAATGTCTAAATATTCGGCGGTTTTGGCCATATGAAAAATAGTAAATAAATTTTAAAAATTCTGAGAAAAATATATGTTCAATATGGGACTATATTCTGCTAAATCCCAGAAAAGAAATATTTTTGGAACTGATTTGGTATTTTTTATGAAAATGGACTAGTTATGAGAAAATGAATTAAATATGTTATGTGAAGTAAGAAAATTGAAAAATAGGATTTTATGGCTTGAGAATCCTATATGAGGTATATGCAGATTTTTGATGAGAGTTTTGATTATTGATGATGAAATCTTAAGAGTTGGCATTTTATGATGATTAAATGCATTAATTAGTAAAGTGTAAACAATTTAAATAAATTGTTTATAAGCTTAGAAAATATTATTCTTTCAATATCATTATACTGAAATATTGGTATGTATATTATTGTGAAATCTTTACCTTTTCCATGTCGGGGTTACTATTCGTGAGTTACTATTCATGAGTTATTATTCACGAGTTACTATTCACGAGTTACTATTCACGAGTTACTATTCACGATAAATTTGGTTTCTTTTTCTAACCAAATTATAGTTAATTTATGAATATTGCTCTTGAAATTAAATTCATGTTTTGATCATATTATTTTTATTATCATATATAATATTTTTATAACCTTGATGTTGAAATTCTCTTTCGCTTGAGTGTAAAGATGGGTAAATTATTGGTATGATCATGATTATGGGTTCTCTTTGGCCAGTAGTGCAAATTTGAATTGTTGACTGGTATGATCATGACCATTGAATTTATAATTGAATATCTTTAGCTTAAGTGCAAAGGTGAATTGATCAATATGGTTATAATTATTGTTTATATAAATTCTGAAATGATTATATATTTCTTTGAGATAATAATATATTTGGACTGTAGTGCAAATATGAACTGTTGATGAATATATTTGGCCTGTAGTGCAAAAATGAACTGTTAAGGAATATCTTTGGTATGTAGTGCAAAGATAAATTGTTGATGAATATCTTTGGTCTGTAGTGCAAAGATGAATTGTTGATGAATATTTTTGGCCCGTAGTGCAAAGATGACATGTTGTTGAATATCTTTGGCCAGTAGTGCAAAGATGAACAGATGTTGAGATGAACATGACCAACTGGTGATACAAATGAATATCTTTGGCCGTAGTGCAAAGATGAAGTTATTAGTATGATTATGAACAGGAAATGTGATTTGGTGTAACCATGATCTTTGATGTTTCAGGTAAAGATAGGTGATGAAAATTATCTTCGTCTTGGATGAGAAGAGGAATTTAGAACTACAGTTATGATTATGAGTTATTCATATGATTGTGGACCAGAATTGTTGATTGATGTTACAGGGATAAAACATTGTTGGTGAATTTTTAACATGGAGAAGATAATAGACTTTATAGTCTATTTGACTCTTCTAATGGATTGCTCGTTCCGCTGCAACTATGGTTAAAATTTTTATCATTTACCATATGTTCTAAATCTCTGATTTATTATTGATGAAGGCTATTGATAATTTAATTATCTTTAGTCATGATATTCTTTACTGAGCTAGTTGTGCTCACCTTTTTGCTTCACAATTCCTTTCAGGTAATAAGAGTGTAGCTGGGTTGAGCGAGGATAACGGGGAAATAGAACGGTGATCTCTAGCTATGGATGTTCTCCCGAAGCAGTATAGAAAAGTTCATTTAGTAGTTTTATTTGGTGAATCCAATAGGGTGAGGCGAACCCAACGTTGGAAGGGTGTTTTGCCACTATCATACAAGATGTCTAACGACATACAACCTCGTGTCATCATAAGACAGGGATGTGCTCATCCACTTGCTGAGTATATATACGAGCACTACCTATATAATCTTGGTGTTTGTTTGAAGTATAATTCTCAATTAGAGACAGTAAAAATAATGATATGTCAAGAGAAGACTCACCATTGAGAAGAATATGATAGTAATCTTCTCGTTTTTCTTTGGGGTCTATTGGGTCAACCAAGGATAATTCTGTGGCCATATGATATCTATCATAACCTAGACGCATGGCCTCCCATGTACGAAGGTTTCCTTGAGCACTTCCCAAAGATTCTAATTTCTAAAACAGTTTTTGACTATACCTTTATGTAAGGTGTCATTGTGAGGTGATGTCCACGGTTGGAACATGAGTCACATTTGGTATATATTTGTATCCAAACTCACAATATATGTGTTGTTGTATTTTGTACGACAATTGTTGTAATAAAGTTGTAGTTGTTTTCTGTACCATGTATTTGGCGACTCAGAATAGGTTGGATGGAATGGACCTATTTTGGGGATGTCACAGGTGGTATCAGAGCTTAGGGATATGATCTCTGGCAGAGATCGGGGAATACAACTAGGAGGGGAGAGATGAGTAAATCCTTCGCTAGTGTGTCCTACCTAAGCTTATTTGTTGGTCAGTCATAATATTAGAATATTATGTGATATGTTAATTTGTTTAATTAACCCTTGTTTTATGGCAGTATTTGAGAATGACAGCTGAGAATGCTAACAATGGAGTGAATGAGACTATGGGGATACCTCTAATCACTAACTGTGATAATGTGATGTCAGACGAAGAAGGAATTAGAGATATCCATGTGGTGAGTGAAGAATTGATAGTTGCACCCGAGATAGTCACAGAGGTAACAGCTGAGACTGAGGAAGAAGAGGAAGAAGAAGTACCTGAGGAGAGTTTATTAGAGGTATTATATGATCAAAATGTAGAATTTCAAAATCGTATTCATGAGTTAGAAGAGCAGGCAGAAGAACGACAGGCGGTCGTGGAACAAAATGATGCAACAATTCAAGCTTGTGTTACCCGATATGTGATGCTTGAACAGAAGCATTCTTTGGCAGAGTATAAGATGATAAAAATAGAATCTGTGCTGAAAGAAGAAAAAACTGAACGAGTGAGAATAAGTGATGCATGGGCAAAAGCCGCACGACACGTGGATATTGTGGAAAGAGATGTTCGATCTAAGAAGGCTAAAATAGATGATATGAATTTCTATTTTTGGAAAGCAATTGGGAGAACCCAACATCGAGTTTTGAATTACCCTGTACATAGCGGTCAACCTGAATCCGATATGGATCGAAGATTGATGATTCAGATCATGAATGAGGAGTACGAAGAGGCAGTTGAGGGAGGAATATGTCCTATAGAAAGGTATATTCCAACGGTAATGATGACGCCAAATGCTGCTCCAGACAAGTCAAAGCCGAGTAGTTCGAGGGATGGCGGTTGTCATGACTTCCCAACCAATGAGGAACCCAAATGAATTTATCATGGGAGATGAGCAATGGAGAAATCATGATGATCTGAGAGATAGAATCTGAAATGGAAGCAAGGTATTCTCAACTCTTCGAAATACCAGGTACGTAAATTTCGGGGACGAAATTTCGTAAGGAGGGGAGATTGTAAGACCCCGAATTTTATGAAATAAAAGTATTCAATTTTTGTTATAATTACTATTCAGTAAATGGTTAAATTAATAAAAGTTTAAAGTTATGGGTGAAATGTGAATATTTTTCAAAATAAGCAAGTGGTTATAAAATAATCATTGTTGTCGGGGAATATTCGTTTGGTCGTCGAATATTCTTTCTGTCGGAGAATATTCGTAAGACGGCGCAGCTATTTATGGGCCCCATAACGAATAACTGTCGGGTGAAGAAAACGATAAATTTGAGTTTTTACAAATAACGGCGTAGTTGTTACCGTTAACACTGTAGGAATACCCGGTGGTTAAAATACAGTAATACGCGTTATTGCACAGTAGCACACGGTATTGCATAGTATTTTTAAAATTATTGATTCTTACGTAAGAAGGCACTACTCAATAATTGTTACAGTAATTACTGTTCAATATTTTATTTTATTGATTCAATAATTGCTACGTTGAAATTTTATATTATTGTTATTCAATAATTATCACTGCACAGTATTTTTCATTATCAGATCAATAATTCATATTATTTGAATAATATTATTAGATAACATTATTGACAATGTCTAGAAAGTTCTATCTAAGCAGAGGTTTGGTCACTTAATTGCGCGCCAGTAAGGAAAAATTCTTATTGGAAAGCCCCATCTTTCCTGGGAACGACCTGGTTGTCATAAATGTGATTCTGTAATATTATTTGTTAATAATTAATTATTGATTCATATGATAAGGAAATATTTATTTTATGTGGATATAAATGAGGGATATATTTTGTGGTTAAAAATGAATGAGTTAATGTTGAGGTGTTTTATCTGTATTTTTGTCGGAACGGAGGTATTGAAAATCAAATTAGGGTTTTTAAGATATTTTGCGAGGGTTATAATTTTTAATCCTACCGTTGGATCGTGGTAATATTTGGATATGTTATACATATATAAGTTGAGTATATGTCCACAAATTTTGAACCGTTAAAAATGAACGTATGATTTATTATGAATTTTATGAGATGACTGGTTCAGAAATTATTGAATTTTTGGAGTTTATCATTTTGATGGAAAATTCTAGAATTGGTGGGCCCCACTCTTGGTTAGTGAAAAAATGTGCTGAGATTTTTATTCAAATGTGGTGGGTGAGAATTGTACCAGGTAAAGCCATCAGGTTGCAGGTTAAGTCTGCTTCGGCGTGCTAACATTTTCCTATAAATAGAGGGCTAAGTTAGAATTGAAAATCACATCAGAATTCATAAGTTTTCTCTCTTTCTCTCTCTAGATTATTGAGTATATTTTGTGAGTATTTAGATACTTGGTGAGTTGCTATTCATCAGTGCAAGTTTTCTTCAGCGTCATATCCGATATCCAGTCAGAAGTGCTGCTTTTTTGAGGTAAGGGATTGTAAGGGATTTTAAGGGTTATTATATTTTTCAGTTCGTAATTCTTCTGACTTTCAGAAAATTCTGGAAAAATTTAAAATGATATTTTGATGAGTTTTCTTGATTATGTCCAAAAATGGCAATTTTTGGATGTATAGATTAAGAGTTATGAATTTTACGGGAAAAGACTATTTTAAAAGTAACCGCTTATAACTCCTTGTGGTTAACTCTAAAATTGATGAAATTTTTATTGAAAGTATATCTATATAATATGAATGTACTCTGTGAATTTTGGAATTTTTGGATAAAAGTACAATTTATGATAAATGTCTAAATATTCGGCGGTTTTGGCCATATGAAAAATAGTAAATAAATTTTAAAAATTCTGAGAAAAATATATGTTCAATATGGGACTATATTCTGCTAAATTTCAGAAAAGAAATATTTTTGAAACTGATATGGTATTTTTTATGAAAATGAACTAGTTATGAGAAAATGAATTAAATATGTTATGTGAAGTAAGAAAATTGAAAAATAGGATTTTATGGTTTGAGAATCCTATATGAGGTATATGCAGATTTTTTATGAGGGTTTTGGTTATTGATGATGAAATCTTAAGAGTTGGCATTTTATGATGATTAAATACATTAATTAGTAAAGTGTAAACAATTTCAATAAATTGTTTATAAGCTTAGGAAATATTATTCTTTCAATATCATTAAACCAAAATATTGGTATGTATATTATTGTGAAATCTTTACCTTTTTCATGTCGGGGTTACTATTCATGAGTTACTATTCATGAGTTACTATTCACGAGTTACTATTCACGATAAATTTGGTTTCTTTTTCTAACCAAATTATAGTTAATTTATGAATATTGCTCTTGAAATTAAATTCATGTTTTGATCATATTATTTTTATTATCATATATAATATTTTTATAACCTTGATGTTGAAATTCTCTTTCGCTTGAGTGTAAAGATGGGTAAATTATTGGTATGATCATGACTATGGATTTTCTTTGGCCAGTAGTGCAAAGTTGAATTGTTGACTAGTATGATCATGACCATTGAATTTATAATTGAATATCTTTAGCTTAAGTGCAAAGGTGAATTGATCAATATGGTTATAATTATTGTTTATATAAATTCTGAAATAATTATATATTTCTTTGAGATAATAATATATTTGGCCTGTAGTGCAAATATGAACTGTTGATGAATATATTTGGCCTGTAGTGCAAATATGAACTGTTAAGGAATATCTTTGGTATGTAGTGCAAAGATGAATTGTTGATGAATATCTTTGGTCTGTAGTGCAAAGATGAATTGTTGATGAATATCTTTGGCCCGTAGTTCAAAGATGACATGTTGTTGAATATCTTTGGCCAGTAGTGCAAAGATGAACAGATGTTGAGATGAACATGACCAACTGGTGATACAAATGAATATCTTTGGCCATAGTGCAAAAATGAAGTTATTAGTATGATTATGAACAGGAAATGTGATTTGGTGTAACCATGATCTTTGATGTTTCAGGTAAAGATAGGTGATGAAAATTATCTTCGTCTTGGATGAGAAGAGGAATTTAGAACTACAGTTATGATTATGAGTTATTCATATGATTGTGGACCAGAATTGTTGATTGATGTTACAGGGATAAAACATTGTTGGTGAATTTTTAACATGGAGAAGATAATAGACTTTATAGTCTATTTGACTCTTCTAATGGATTGCTCGTTCCGCTGCAACTATGGTTGAAATTTTTATCATTTACCATATGTTCTAAATCTCTGATTTATTATTGATGAAGGCTATTGATAATTTAATTATCTTTAGTCATGATATTTTCTTTACTGAGCTAGTTGTGCTCACCTTTTTGCTTCACAATTTCTTTCAGGTAATAAGAGTGTAGCTGGGTCGAGCGAGGGTAACGGGGAAATAGAACGGTGGTCTCTAGCTGTGGATGTTCTCCCGAAACATTATAGAAAAGTTCATTTAGTAGTTTTATTTGGTGAATCCAATAGGGTAAGGTGTACCCAACGTTGGAAGGGTGGTTTGCCATTATCATACAAGATGTCTAACGACATACAACCTCGTGTCATCATAAGACAGGGATGTGCTCATCCACTTGCTGAGTATATATACGAGCACTACCTATATAATCTTGGTGTTTGTTTGAAGTATAATTCTCAATTAGAGACAGTAGAGATAATGATATGTCAAGAGAAGACTCACCATTGGGAAGTATATGATAGTAATCTTCTCATTTTTCTTTGGGGTCTATTGGGTCAACCAAGGATAATTCTGTGACCATATGATATCTATCATAACCTAGACGCATGGCCTCCCATGTACGAAGGTTTTCTTGAGCATTTCCCAAAGATTCTAATTTCTAAAATAGTTTTTGACTATACCTTTATGTAAGGTGTCATTGTGAGGTGATGTCCACGGTTGGAACATGAGTTACATTTGGTATATATTTGTATCCAAACTCACAACATATGTGTTATTGTATTTTGCACGACAATTGTTGTAATAAAGTTGTAGTTGTTTTCTGTACCATGTATTTGACGACTCAGAATAGGTTGGATGGAATGGACCTATTTTGGGGATGTCACATAGAGACCACCGTTCTATCTTCCCATTACCCTCGCTCGACCCAGCTACACTCTTATTACCTAAAAGGAATTGTGAAATAAAAGGGTGAGCATAACTAGCCCAGTAAAGAATATCATGATTAAAGATAAATAAATTATCAATAGCCTTCAACAATAATAAATCAGAGATTTAGAACATATGGTAGATGATAAAAATTTTCAACCATAGTTGCAGCGGAACGAGCAATCTATTAGAAGAGTCAAATAGACTATAAAGTCTATTATCTTCTCCATGTTAAAAATCCACCAACAATATTTTATCTTTGTAACATCAATCAACAGTTTCTTTCCACAATCATATGAATATCTCATAATCATAATTGTGATTCTAAATTCCTCTTCGTACCTAGGACGAAGATAATTTTCATCACATGTCCTTACCTGAAACATCAAAGATCATGGTTATACCAAATTACAGTTCCTGTTCATAATCATACTAAAAATTTCATCCTAGCACTACGGGCCAAATATATTCATCAATAGACTATCTTTGCACTACAGGCCAAAGATATTCATCAACAGGTCATCTTTACACTATAGGCCAAAGATATTCATCAACAATTTATCTTTGCACTACAGGCCAAAGATATTCCTCAATAGTTCATATTTGCACTACATACCAAATATATTCATCAACAGTTCATATTTGCACTACATCCCAAATATATTAATATCTCAAAGAAATATATAATCATTTCAGAATTTATATAAACAATAATTATAACCATGTTAATCAATTCATCTTTACACTTAAGCTAAATATATTCAATTATAAATTCAATGGTCATGATCATACCAGTTAACAATTCATCTTTGCACTACAGGCCAAAGATATTCCTCAGTCACGATCATACCAATAATGTGACGCCCCCAAAATTAGGTATACATCACCCATCTTGGGTCGTCAGATGTAAAGTACAGAATACAAATACAACTTACTAATACAACTGTCGTGTACAATACGACAAAACATAAACTGTGAGTTTGAATACAAATATTATCTTCTAGAGAGTATTCATACTCAAAAGGAGTCCTCATTATATTTATTAACACACTATTACATAGAATAGTGAGGACTACTAACTAATACTATCATTCGAACCATCACTCCGTTTCCCGACTTGCCCCAGCTACGTTCTCATTTTCTGAAGAGAACAGTGAAAGAAAGGGTGAGCTCAACTAGCCCAGTAAGAAATATTATGACTAAGATAATGCAGAATAAATTATCATTAGCCTTCAACAATGTTAAACTGATAAAATATAATAGACATCAAGTTTAACTGCAGCGGAACAAGTAATCCATTAAAAGAGTCAAGTAGAAAATAAACTCTACTATCTTTTATGATTTAAAAATTTTTCATCACTTTTATCGCTGAGACTCAGCTTAATAAATAATTCACATCATCCCTGCACTACGGCCAAGGATATTCGTTAGGGTCACGACCACAAATTCCATGCACTACGGGCCAAGGTTATTTGTGTATTCATCAATGGTCATGATCATGCCAACAACTGTCCATCAATGCACTACGGGCCAATGAGGACTTTTACCACATCATTTGTAACATTACGGTCATGATTACACCGAATAATCCCTGGTCATAATCATACCAAGTCCATCTATGCACTACAGGCCACAGATGACTTTCAACATTTTATAAACATGAGGATGATGACAATGATATAAGAATTCAATAAAACAAGTTCAAGAATTAATTTATCCAAGAATTAACAACGTCCAAATTGTCAACATGATACTGCATTGTGGAGTAAAATTCAAGAATACTTAGAAGAATATTTTCATGAAAAGATACTGGATGAACCGCAATTATCAAGGATATTCCACAAATTTCATGGAGTATAGAAGTCAAAACTTAACCAACTGAGTACAACAAAGAATGGAATAATAAAAGAAATCACCATGCATGCGATAGACCGCACAGACAGGTTATTCCAACAGAATAATAAATAATGGAACCAGGTCCGGCGTAAACGCACAGACAGGATATTCCGACAGAATAATAAATAATGGAACCAGGTCCGGTGTAAAACACACAGACAGGATATTCCGACAGAATAATAAATAATGGAACCAGGTCCGGTGTAAAACACACAGACAGGATATTCCGACAGAATAATAAAAAACGGAACCAGGTCCGGTGTAAAACACACAGACAGGATGTTCCAACAGAATAATAGAAGAATGTCACCAAGTATAGGGTAGACCGCGTATACAGGTTATTCCAACAGAATAATAAGAAATGGAATAACAACAGTTCTCTTCATGAATAAGAAAGAATAACACCCCTTACCGTAAAAGAACTGGATATAAGAGTAGTGAAGTAGCAGAAAACTTTTCTTGTATCTCTATATAGTCTCTCTTTATAGTTTCTCTCTCTAGAGTTCAGTGAATTCGTAAGAAAATAATGAAGGAATGAGCTTCTATTTATAGAAAAATAGAATGCATAGTAACTAATCCATGAACGGTCCAGATTGATTACTTTAATCTGACGGTCCATATTTAAAGAAAAATCTTTTAAATAAAATATAATATATTCTATTTATAGAATAACTTTAATAAAGTATTCTGTTTTATATAAAAAGATGTTTCTGTTTTATTACGTTAATAATACGAATAAAATAAAACGTCATTATCGCTAAATAATTCATATTATTAACTAGCAATAATGGAATCAAACTGAGTGACTTCTCACATAAGCATTAATAATTAATACCGTGTGCTACTATGCAACCACACGTATTACTGTACTTTTACTACCGAGTAGTTCAACAGTATCAACGGTAAAACTTCCGCCGTTATTTTCATAAAGTATTTTTGTCGTTTTCTCAATCCGACAATAATTCCGTTGTGGGGTCCACCAATAATTGTACCGTCGTACAGATATTCCCCGACAAAAAGAATATTCTCCGACCAATCGAATATAATATGACAACTTGCATACTTTGCAAAATTTATAAATACTACCCATAACTATTATATCAAATCCACACAATAATATAAAAAAATTATTTCGAGAAAAATTAAATATTTATTCATAAAATCTGAGGTTTCACAATCTCCCCTCCTTATGGAATTTCGCCCTCGAAATTTACGTACGTACTTGGTATGCCGAACATCGAAATTTACGTACGTACTTGGTATGCCGAACATGTGAGGATACCTTAACTTCACTTCAAATTCTAACTCTTGAGGTATAACCTTTAAGCATCGAATATGATCCTTCTTATCCAAGATGTTAACACGTATCTCCTCATACGTTAAATCTTTAGCTATCTCGTCCGGTTCTAAATTAATAATGCGGTTCGGGTCGTCCACATATTTACGTAACATCGATACGAAAAAAAAAATATTCTAAACACGCAACATACTTGGCGGTAAAACGAGTCTATAGGCCACAGTTCCTACTTCATCGAGGATTTCAAATGGGCCAATTAAATCGAGAGTTGAGATTTCCTCTCTTCGTCGATTCTTGCTTCTAGAATAACGCCCTCTTGAACCTTCTTCTTCACATTTATCAGCTCTTAGTATGTAGCTTGAGCGGCTTTAACTTTATCGATTAAAGTCGATTTTAATCGTATATTCGTTATCTTCACGTGGGTTCGAATATTCGCACTTGTAACCTTATACGATCTTCTACACAACGCGTCAGCTACCACGTTCACTTTTCCACGATATTATTGAATGGTACGATCGTAATCTTCTACAGCTCGAGCCAACGTCTTTGGCGCATAATACGTTCGTTTTAGTTGAAGAAATATTTGAGGGTTTAAGAAATGGGTTTTGTACTGGGGTCAATACAAAATTCAATTTTACGCTCTGGGGTAGGTTAAGAAGTCTTCAAGAATACGTCAAGAAATTTATTAATAATAGAAATATCGTTCAAAACTGTGACCCTCATCCAAGACTTGGATAACACGTCACATTGATACCTATCAACTTGCCATCGTCATTTACAACGTCTCCTACGGAAAGTCTAGCTTCGGTGCATTCCACACCAGGAAGTCAACAACGAAAGGAACGGGGATTTTTACTTATGGCTTGATATGACAATGATTGACTTTAGTGGTTTGGTTACTTTGAATTTGCATAACAGATTGGTTAGGAATATGAAAGCTAACAACCTTACGAAAAGTATGCTGAGCAGTTAACCAATCGTTTCAAAAAATCACATCAAAGGAAAGTATTTTCAAAGAGATAAGATCGACAGGTAACGTGAAAGTGTTGATTTGAACAAGATTTATAAATAGTAGAGGTAACGAAGGTTTCTCCCAACTGAGTTTAAACAGACATATCAAAGTCTAAGTTCTCCGGAGTTAACTTCAAACATTTAACACAACTAGGTGAAATAAAAGAGTGAGTAGAACCGGTATCTAACACGATATAAACTTCGCAAGAGTTTATGACTAACATACCCGTGATAATTTTATTCAGGTTCCTCGTCACGAAAAAAAAAATACTCTCTCTTAAACTACTGGCTTTGGCTTTTCTGGGACGGCCTTTGGTGTCTCCATCTTGACTGAACTTGTTTTTGGTAAACGATAAAATCGAGCTAAATGACCTTCTCTTCCACAATTATAACATGCTTTAGACGGCATCGCGCAGTTTGGACTGATGTGTCCCTCCCCTCCGCATTTGAAGCATATGATAGGTGGTCGTTCTCCTTCCTTAACAACGGGTGCTGGTGCTGACGTCTTTCCATCATTGTTGAATTTTCTCTTCTTGAAATGCCCATTCTTATTGTTTTGGCCCTGATTACCACCGAAGTGGTTACCATTTCTGGCCTGCTGATCCCCTCCACGCTTGTTGTCACCGCTTCGATGACTGCTCTCACTGGTATTATCATTTTACCGGCTGCTCTCTTTTGGTTGCGTTGACTCGTTATCGCGCTCCACCAACTGAGCCCTATTTACAATATCTGAATACAAACACAGTTTATGAGAAATAAGAGGTTGACGTATCTCAGGTTTCAAACCTCGCAAAAACATTCGCGTCATTCGGTCTTCATTATCCACCAAGTGGGACGCAAACCGGGACAACTCAGCAAATTTAGCCTCATACTGCGACACGGTCATATTATTCTGCTCCAATTTGATGAACTCCACCTCCTTCATGTGACGAATACTCTTAGGAAAGTATTTGTCGTTAAACAGCTCTTGGAACTTCTCCCAAGACATCTTCGGTGCGGCAGGTTGAGTACGCTTTATCGATTCCCACCAGTAATCTGCCTCTCCTCGCAACATAAAGGCGACAAAGGGAACCTTTTGCTCCTTGGAGCAACCAAAGACATCAAATATCTTGGTGATCTGCTTTATCCATGTTTCAGCTACAAGTGGTTTGGGTTCTCCCTTAAACTCCGGTGGTCTCAGCTCCTTAAACTGTTTAGCGGTGACCGTCTAAGATTTCCAGTATTTCCACCTACGTTGTGGACAGGAACCGCTTTCAGCTGTTGTTGCATGAATTGCATAAAGCCTCTGAACATTTGATCATTCAT
This sequence comes from Panax notoginseng, assembly GCA_016801055.1. NCBI lineage: Eukaryota > Viridiplantae > Streptophyta > Magnoliopsida > Apiales > Araliaceae > Panax > Panax notoginseng. The sequence continues at coordinate 19,985,496 of CM029022.1, forward strand.
TATTTGGTCAGTGTTGTTGTTTGCATGAGGATTGTCACATTCCTGATGCACATTATCCTGATTATTAATATGGGGTGAATCAACAGTCGCATGTGCTCCATTGCTATTCTCAACATTCTTAGATGCCATTTTCAGATACTGCCACAAAATAAAAATTAATTGATATATCATATATTATCCTTATATTATGACCGACCAATTAAATACCACGCAAATAAACTTAGGTAGGTCATACTAGCGAAGGAATTCCCCGTCTCTTCCCTCCTAGTTCTATTCTCACATCTTAGCCAGGGATCATATCCCTAAGCTCTGATACCAACTGTGACTCTCATGGTGCTTCAACCACAGCACCTCATAATGGTACCTATCAGTTTGCCACCGCAGAACGGCGTCCCCTACGGAGAGTCTGGCTTCGGTGCATCCCCCATCAACAGGAAGTCACCAGCGAGAGGCTCGGGGCTCTTTACTTATGGCTCTGATACCAACTGTGACGCCCCCAAAATTAGGTATACATCACCCATCTTGGGTCGTCAGATGTAAAGTACAGAATATAAATATAACTTACTAATACAACTGTCGTGTACAATACGACAAAACATAAACTGTGAGTTTGAATACAAATATTATCTTTTAGAGAGTATTCATACTCAAAAGGAGTCCTCATTATATTTATTAACACACTATTACATAGAATAGTGAGGATTACTAACTAATACTATCATTCGAACCATCACTCCGTTTCCCGACTTGCCCCAGCTACGTTCTCATTTCCTGAAGAGAACAGTGAAAGAAAGGGTGAGCTCAACTAGCCCAGTAAGAAATATTATGACTAAGATAATGCAGAATAAATTATCATTAGCCTTCAACAATGTTAAACTGATAAAATATAATAGACATCAAGTTTAACTGCAGCGGAACAAGCAATCCATTAAAAGAGTCAAGTAGAAAATAAACTCTACTATCTTTTATGATTTAAAAAATTTTTCATCACTTTTATCGCTGAGACTCAGTGTGACGCCCCCAAAATTAGGTATACATCACCCATCTTGGGTCGTCAGATACATAGTACAGAATACAAATATAACTTACTAATACAACTGTCGTGTACAATACGACAAAACATAAACTGTGAGTTTGAATACAAATATTATCTTCTAGAGAGTATTCATACTCAAAAGGAGTCTTCATTACATTTATTAACACACTATTACATAGAATAGTGAGGACTACTAACTAATACTATCATTCAGACCATCACTCCGTTCCCCGACTTGCCCCAGCTACGTTCTCATTTCCTGAAGAGAACAGTGAAAGAAAGGGTGAGCTCAACTAGCCCAGTAAGAAATATTATGACTAAGATAATACAGAATAAATTATCATTAGCCTTTAACAATGTTAAACTGATAAAATATAATAGACATCAAGTTTAACTGCAGCGGAGCAAGCAATCCATTAAAAGAGTCAAGTAGAAAATAAACTCTACTATCTTTTATGATTTAAAAGGTTTTTCAACACTGTGGTCGCTGGGACTCAGCTTAATAAAATAATCCACATCATCGAATCACCCCTGCACTACGGCCAAGGATATTCGTGTATTCATTAATGGTCATGATCATGCCAACAACTGTCCATCAACGCACTACGGGCCAATGAGGGCTTTTACCACATCATTTGTAACATTACGGTTATGATTATACCGAATAATCCCTGGTCATAATCATACCAAGTCTATCTATGCACTACAGGCCACAGATGACTTTTACCACATCATTTGTAACATTACGGTCATGATTATACCGAATAATCCCTGGTCATAATCATACCAAGTCCATCTATGCACTACATGCCACAGATGACTTTCAACATTTTATAAACATGAGGATGATGACAATGATATAAGAATTCAATAAAACAAGTTCAAGAATTAATTTATCCAAGAATTAACAACGTCCAAATTGTCAACATGATACTGCATTGTGGAGTAAAATTCAAGAATACTTAGAAGAATATTTTCATGAAAAGATACTGGATGAACCGCAATTATCAAGGATATTCCACAAATTTCATGGAGTATAGAAGTCAAAACTTAACCAACTGAGTACAACAAAGAATGGAATAACAAAAGAAATCACCATGCATGCGATAGACCGCACAGACAGGTTATTCCAACAGAATAATAAATAATAGAACCAGGTCCGGCGTAAACGCACAGACAGGATATTCCGACAGAATAATAAATAATGGAACCAGGTCCGGTGTAAAACACACAGACAGGATATTCCGACAGAATAATAAATAATGGAACCAGGTCCGGTGTAAAACACACAGACAGGATATTCCGACAGAATAATAAAAAACGGAACCAGGTCCGGTGTAAAACACACAGACAGGATGTTCCAACAGAATAATAATAAAAACGGAACCAGGTCCGGTGTAAAACACACAGACAGGATGTTCCAATAGAATAATAGAAGAATGTCACCAAGTATATGGTAGACCGCGTATACAGGTTATTCCAACAGAATAATAAGAAATGGAATAACAACAGTTCTCTTCATGAATAAGAAAGAATAACACCCCTTACCGTAAAAGAACTGGATATAAGAGTAGTGAAGTAGCAGAAAACTTTTCTTCTATCTCTATATAGTCTCTCTCAATAGTTTCTCTCTCTAGAGTTCAGTGAATTCGTAAGAAAATAATGAAGGAATGAGCTTCTATTTATAGGAAAATGGAATGCATAGTAACTAATCCATGAACGGTCCAGATTGATTACTTTAATCTGACGGTCCATATTTAAAGAAAAATCTTTTAAATAAAATATAATATATTCTATTTATAGAATAACTTTAATAAAATATTCTGTTTTATATAAAAAGATGTTTCTGTTTTATTACGTTAATAATACGAATAAAACAAAACGTCATTATCGCTAAATAATTCATATTATTAACTGACAATAATGGAATCAAACTGAGTGACTTCTCACATAAGCATTAATAATTAATATCGTGTGCTACTATGCAACCACACGTATTACTGTACTTTTACTACCGAGTAGTTCAACAGTATCAACGGTAAAACTTCCGCCGTTATTTTCATAAAGTATTTTTGTCGTTTTCTCAATCCGACAATAATTCCGTTGTGGGGTCCACCAATAATTTTACCATCGTACGGATATTTTCCGACAAAAAGAATATTCTCCAACCAATCGAATATAATATGACAACTTGCATACTTTGCAAAATTTATAAATACTACCCATAACTATTATATCAAATCCACACAATAATATAAAAAAAATTATTTCGAAAAAAATTAAATATTTATTCATAAAATCTGGGGTTTCACACTCAGCTTAATAAATAATTCACATCATCCCTGCACTACGGCCAAGGATATTCGTTAGGGTCACGACCACAAATTTCATGCACTACGGGCCAAGGTTATTTGTGTATTCATCAATGGTCATGATCATGCCAACAACTGTCCATCAATGCACTACGGGCCAATGAGGACTTTTACCACATCATTTGTAACATTACGGTCATGATTACACCGAATAATCCCTGGTCATAATCATACCAAGTCCATCTATGCACTATAGGCCACAGATGACTTTCAACATTTTATAAACATGAGGATGATGACAATGATATAAGAATTCAATAAAACAAGTTCAAGAATTAATTTATCCAAGAATTAACAACGTCCAAATTGTCAACATGATACTACATTGTGGAGTAAAATTCAAGAATACTTAGAAGAATATTTTCATGAAAAGATACTGGATGAACCGCAATTATCAAGGATATTCCACAAATTTCATGGAGTATAGAAGTCAAAACTTAACCAACTGAGTACAACAAATAATGGAATAACAAAAGAAATCACCATGCATGCGATAGACCGCACAGACAGGTTATTCCAACAGAATAATAAATAATGGAACCAGGTCCGGCGTAAACGCACAGACAGGATATTCCGACAGAATAATAAATAATGGAACCAGGTCCGGTGTAAAACACACAGACAGAATATTCTGACAGAATAATAAATAATGGAACCAGGTCCGGTGTAAAACACACAGACAGGATATTCCGACAGAATAATAAAAAATGGAACCAAGTCCGGTGTAAAACACACAGACAGGATGTTCCAACAGAATAATAGAAGAATGTCACCAAGTATAGGGTAGACCGCGTATACAGGTTATTCCAACAGAATAATAAGAAATGGAATAACAACAGTTCTCTTCATGAATAAGAAAAAATAACACCCCTTACCATAAAAGAACTGGATATAAGAGTAGTGAAGTAGCAGAAAACTTTTATTGTATCTCTATATAGTCTCTCTTTATAGTTTCTCTCTCTAGAGTTCAGTGAATTCGTAAGAAAATAATGAAGGAATGAGCTTTTATTTATAGGAAAATGGAATGCATAGTAACTAATCCATGAACGGTCCAGATTGATTACTTTAATCTGACGGTCCATATTTAAAGAAAAATCTTTTAAATAAAATATAATATATTCTATTTATAGAATAACTTTAATAAAGTATTCTGTTTTATATAAAAAGATGTTTCTGTTTTATTACGTTAATAATACGAATAAAACAAAACGTCATTATCGCTAAATAATTCATATTATTAACTGAAAATAATGGAATCAAACTGAGTGACTTCTCACATAAGCATTAATAATTAATACCGTGTGCTACTATGCAACCACACGTATTACTGTACTTTTACTACCGAGTAGTTCAACAGTATCAACGGTAAAACTTCCGCCGTTATATTCATAAAGTATTTTTGTCGTTTTCTCATTCCGACAATAATTCCGTTGTGGGGTCCACCAATAATTGTACCGTCGTACAGATATTCCCCGACAAAAAGAATATTCTCCGACCAATCGAATATAATATGACAACTTGCATACTTTGCAAAATTTATAAATACTACCCATAACTATTATATCAAATCCACACAATAATATAAAAAAATTATTTCGAGAAAAATTAAATATTTATTCATAAAATCTGAGGTTTCACAAATAATTTACCCATCTTTACACTCAAGTGAAAGAGAAATATCATCATTAGGGTTATAAAAATGTTATATATAATAGTAAAATCAATATAATCAAAACATCTAGATTTAATATCAAGAGTAATATTCATAAATCAACTACAATTTGGTTAGAAAAAGAAACCAATTTTTATTATGAATAGTAACTCGTGAATAGTAATCCATGAATAGTAACTTCGTGAATAGTAACTAATGAATAGTAACTCGTGAATATAATTTCGACACAAAAATGTAAAAATTTCACAATAAAATTCATATCAATATTTCGGTATAATTATATTGAAATAACATTTCTTAAACTTATAAACAATTTATTTTAATTGTTTACACTTTACTAAATAATGCATTTAATTATTCTAAAATGCCAAACTCATAAGATTTCATCACCAATAACCAAAACCCTCATAAAAAATCTGCATATACCTCATATAGGATTCTCAAGCCATAAAATCCTATTTTTTAATTTTCTTACTTCACATAAAATATTTAATTTATTTACTCATAACTAGTCTCTTTTCATAAAAAATACCAAATCAATGTAACCAATTTTTCTTTTCTGGGATTTAGCATAATATAGTCCCATATTGAACATATATTTTTCTCAGAAATTTTAAAACTCATTTACTATTTTTCATATAGCCAAAATAGCCGAATATTTAGATATTTATCAAAAATTATTCTTTTGTCCAAAAATTCTGAAATTCACAGAGTACACTGATATTATATAGATATACTTCTAATAAAAATTTCATCAATTTTGGAGTTAACCACAAGGAGTTATAAGCAGTTACTTTTAAAATAGTCTTTTCCCGTAAAATTCATAACTCTTAGTATATACATCTAAAAATTACCATTTTTGGACACAATCAATTAAACTCATCAAAACATCATTTCAAATTTTTCCATAATTTTCTGAAGATCGGAAGAAGTACGAACTGAAAAATATAATAACTCTTAAAATCCCTTACTATCCCTTACCTCAAAAGAGCAGCACTTCAGACTGGATATCGGATATGACGCTGAAGGAAACTCACACTGATGAATAGTAACTCACCAAATATCTAAATACTCACAAAATTCACTCAATAATCTAGAGAGAGAAAGAGAGAAAACTTGTTTCTGTTGTGATTTTTAATTCTAACTTAGCCCTCTATTTATAGGAAAATATTAGCACGCCGAAGCAGACTTAACCTGTAACCTGATGGCTTTACCTGCTACTATTCCCACCCACCACATTTGAATAAAAATCTCAGCATATTTCTTCACCAATCAAGAGTGGGGCCCATCAATTCTAGAATTTTTCACCAAAATGATTAACTCCGAAAATTCAATAATTTCTGAACCAGTCATCTCGTAAAATTCATAACAAATCATACGTTCATTTTTAACGGTTCAAAATTTGTGAACATATACTCAACTTATATATGTATAACATATCCAAATATTATCACGATCCAACGGTCGAATTAAAAATTATAACCCTCGCAAAATATCTCAAAAATCCTAATTTAATTTTCAATACCTCCGTTCCGACAAAAATACAGATAAAATACCTCAACATTAACTCCTTCATTTTTAACCACAAAAATATATCCCTCATTTATAGCCACATAAAATAAATATTTCCTTAACATATGAATCAATAATTAATTATTCACAAATAATATTACAGAATCACATTTATGACAATCAGGCCGTTCCCAGGAAAGAGGGGACTTTCCAATAAGGATTTCTCCTTACAATCGCGCAATTAGATGACCAAACCTCTCCTTAGACAGAACTTTCTAGACATTGCCAATAATGTTATCTAATAATATTATTTAAATAATATGAATTATTGATCTGATAAAGAAAAATACTGTGCAGCAATAATTATTGAAATAACAATAATATAAAATATCAACGCAACAATTATTGAATCAATAAAATAAAATATTGAACAGTAACTACTGTAACAATTATTGAGTAGTGTCTTCCTTCGTAAGAATCAATAATTCAAAAATACTGTGCAATCATTGTGCTACTATGCAATAACGCGTATTACTATATTTTAACCACCGGGTATTCCAATAGTGTTAACGGTAATAATTACACCGTTATTTATAAAAACTCATTCATTCGACCGTTATTCTGATATGGGGCCCACAAATGTCAGCGCCAACGTACGAATATTTCTCGACAGAAAGAATATGTGACGCCCCCAAAATTAGGTATACATCACCAATCTTGGGTCGCCAAATACATGGTACTGAATACAAATACAACTTAATAATACAACTGTCGTGTACAATACGACCAAACATAATCTGTGAGTTTGAATACAAATATTGTCTTATAGAGAGTATTCATACTCAAAAGGAGTCCTCATTACAATTATTATTACACTATTTCACAGAATAGTGAGGACTACTAATGCTATCCTCTGGACCATCACTCCGTTTCCCGACTCGTCCCAGCTATATTCTCATTTCCTGAAGAGAACAATGAAAGAAAGGGTGAGCTCAACTAGTCCAGTAAGAAAAATTATGACTAAGATAATGTAGAATAAATTATCATTAGCCTTCAACAGTGTTAAACTGATAAAATATAACGAACATCAAGTTTAACTGCAGTGGAACAAGCAATACATTAAAAGAGTCAAGTAGAAAATAAAATCTACTACCTTCTATGATTTAAAAGGTTTTTCAACACTATTATCGCTGGGACTCAGCTTAATAAAATAATCTACATCATCGAATCACCCCTGCACTACGGCCAAGGATATTCGTGTATTCATTAATGGTCATGATCATGCCAACAAATGTCCATCAATGCACTACGGGCCAATGAGGACTTTTACCACATCATTTGTAACATTACGGTCATGATTATACCGAATAATTCCTGGTCATAATCATACCAAGTCCATCTATGTACTACAGGCCACAGATGACTTTCAACATTTTATAAACATGAGGATGATGACAATAATATAAGAATTCAATAAAACAAGTTCAAGAATTAATTTATCCAAGAATTAACAACGTCCAAATTGTCAACATAATACTGCTTTGTGGAGTAAAATTCAAGAATGCTTAGAAGAATATTGTCATAAAAAGATACTGGATGAAACACAATTATCAATGATATTTCACAAATTTCATGGAGTATAGAAGTCAAAACTTAACCAACTGAGTATAATAAAGAATGGAATAACAAAAGAAATCACCATGCATGCGATAGACCGCACAGACAGATTATTCCAATAGAATAATAAATAATGAAACCAGGTCCGGCGTAAAACGCACAGACAGGATATTCCAACAGAATAATAATAAAGACGGAACCAGGTCCGGTGTAAAACACACAGACAGGATGTACCAACAGAATAATAATAAAGACGGAATCAGGTCCGGTGTAAAACACACAGACAGGATGTTCCAACAGAATAATAATAAAAACGGAACCAGGTCCGGTGTAAAACACACAGACAGGATGTTCCAACAGAATAATAGAAGAATATCACCAAGTATAGGGTAGACCGCGTATACAGGTTATTCCAACAGAATAATAAGAAATGGAATAACAACAGTTCTCTTCATGAATAAGAAAGAATAACACCCCTTACCGTTTTAAAGAAGAACTAAAATAAGGAAGTAGTTAAGTATTAGAATACTTTTTTTCTCTCTCTCTATAGTTTCTCTCTCTAGAGTTCAGTGAATTCGTAAGAAATAATGAAGGAATGAGCTGCTATTTATAAAAAAATGGAACGAATAGTAACTAATCCATGAACGGTCTAGATTGATTACTTTAATCTGACGGTCCATATTTAAAGAAAAATCTTTTAAATAAAATATAATATATTCTATTTATAGAATAACTTTAATAAAGTATTCTGTTTTATAAAAAAAGATGTTTCTGTTTTATTACGTTAATAATACGAATAAAACAAAACTTCATTATCGCTAAATAATTCATATTATTAACTGACAATAATTGAATCAAACTGAGTGACTTCTCACATAATCATTAATAATCAATACCGTGTGCTACTACGCAACCACACGTGTTACTGTACTTTTACTACCGAGTAGTTCAACAATATCAATGGTAAAACTTCCGCCGTTATTTTTAATAAAATATTTTTATCGTTTTCTCAATCCGACAATAATTTTGTTGTGGGGTCCACCAATGATTGTGTCGTTGTACGAATATTCTCTGTTAAAACGAATATTTCCCGATCAATCGAATATTATATAACAACTTGAGTACTTTGTAAAATTTATAAATATTACCCACAACTATAACATTATATCAAATTAACTCCATAATATTTAAAAATGATATTTATAAAAAATTCATCTTTATTTATAAAAGTTGGGGTCTTATAGAATATTCCACGACCAAACGAATATTCCCCGACAACAATGAATATTTTATAACCACTTTTGTATTTTGAAAAAAAAAATCATATATCACCCTTAACTTTAACATTTATTAATTTAACCATTTACTGAATAGTAATTATAAGAAACATTGAATACTTTTATTTCATAAAATTCGGGGTCTTACATCCTGTCTGTGCGTTTACACCGGACCTGATTGTATTATTTATTATTCTGTTGGAATATCCTGTCTGTGCGGTCTATCGCATGCCGGGTGATTTCTTTTGTTATTTCATTCTTTATTATACTCAGTTGGTTAAGTTTTAACTTTTATACTCCATGAAATTAGTGGAATATCCTTGATAATTGCGGTTCATCCAGTATTTTTTCATGAAAATATTCTTCTAAGCATTCTTGAATTTTACTCCACAAAGCAGTATCATGTTGACAATTTGGACGTTGTTAATTCTTGGATAAATTAATTCTTGAACTTGTTTTATTGAATTCTTATATCATTGTCATCATCCTCATGTTTATAAAATGTTGAAAGTCATCTGTGGCCTGTAGTGCATAGATGGACTTGGTATGATTATGACCAGGAATTATTCGTTATAATCATGACCGTAATGTTACGAATGATGTGGTAAAAGTCCTCATTGGCCCGTAGTGCATTGATGGACAGTTGTTGGCATGATCATGACCATTAATGAGTACACAAGTATTCTTGGCCCGTAGTGCATGGATAATTGTGGTCGTGCTACTAAAGAATATCCTTGACCGTAGTGCAGGGGTGATTCGATGATGTGGATTATTTTATTAAGCTGAGTCCCAGCGATAACAGTGTTGAAAAACCTTTTAAATCATAGAAGATAGTAGATTTTATTCTCTACTTGACTCTTTTAATGGATTGCTTGTTCCGCTGCAGTTAAACTTGATGTTCGTTATATTTTATCAGTTTAACACTGTTGAAGGCTAATGATAATTTATTCTGCATTATCTTAGTCATAATATTTCTTACTGAGCTAGTTGAGCTCACCCTTTCTTTCACTGTTCTCTTCAGGAAATGAGAATATAGCTGGGACGAGTCGGGAAACGGAATAATGGACCAGATGATAGTATTAGTAGTCCTTACTATTCTATTAAATAGTGTGACAATAATTGTAATGAGGACTCCTTTTGAGTTTGTATAGTCTCTAGTAGACAATAATTGTATTCAAACTCACAGTTATGTTTTGTCGTATTGTACACGACAGTTGTATTAGTAAGTTGTATTTGTATTCTGTACCATGTATCTGACGACCCAAGATGGGTGATGTATACCTAATTTTTGGGGCGTCACATAGCATCTAATCGAATCTATATCAATCGAGTATGTATCGAATCGCAATCAAGAATTCGAGTAGTTTAAATCTTAAACGAGTCGAGCACAACCTTGTTTAGATTATACTCATATTTTTATTCAAACTATTTTTAATACTCAGATTTGGATCATATTATTAACGAATTCGAGTCTAATTTATATTTTTCGAGTCGAGCCCGAACTATCGTTTACGTTCTTAAATGTACCTAACCCTTACTATTCCAAATTTAGGCTTTGATTTTTGGTGCTTTGGATTGTACTATTTAACAAGTACTAGCGGTTTAAGTATGATTTTTCAAAATTCTTTTTTTTTTGTCTGAAATTAAATATACTCCCTAGTTGCCCACCGTTAAGATTGGAATATAGAATTTTCGCAAGAAATCTAGTTCACCAACTGAGTTAAAACTTTGGTGTTAAAAGAAAATAATAATTGAACACACTTTCTATATTCAGTTGAGTTGACCATTGAGGTTAACATATTTACTTATTTAGGAATTATTAATTGCATTTTCATCTCTTTGGATAACATATTAACATATATGGAATGGTGCTCTTTTACATTACTTGTATGATGAACAAGCTATGGTTATTTGAGAGTCAAAACTTCCTATAAATAAAAAAGATGACATGACTAAATAAAACATTTTTATTCTTTTACCTACTCATGGCAAGTTTATTGCATATGATGGTAAAGGTAACATGCTTTCAGGAAGTTAATTTTAATTTTAAGGTCATAATGTAAGTATGATATTCTTAATTTTTCATTCCTATTTTAGTTACATTTCTAGTATCACACCCCCATTAGTAATGTTTAACTGATAATGATGATACAAGTTTAGTTTTGTGATTAATAGTTTTTGTTATATATTATACAATTATAATAATTGTATCAATTAAAATTAAATAAATTTACATCAATTTAAAATTTAATATACCGTCGTTTGATCATAAAAGTCAAATTATAACTCTAATTTTGGGAATGAAAATATCTGTTTAAACAGGTGAACTCATGCAGTATATATACAGCCCTCAACACCATAGTTTCTCAAAATTTGAAGTTGTTAGGCACATCATTTTTCAATCTGAAGAAGGAAAGAAGGAAAGAAGGAAAGTTTTGAATAGAGAAGCAGAACTGCAGGCTGTCAGTACTCTTGATATACTCAAATGGAGGTAAAATTGGTCGGTCTGCAAAATATGCCCTTTCCTCTTTATCTATTTGTTTTCTTGTAATCTATAACCTAAATTGCTTGTTTTCTACAAGTTGAATTGTTGTTTCTTCTTTCCGTTCTTCTGTAATCCATAGTGAATTTAATTGATCCATCCTTCATAATTTCATCAACAAAATATATATGATCAACTCATCCAAAAAAACCTCCTATTATTTAGCCATGGGGATTCCTACAAGTCTACCATTTTGAGGGCTGCAATTACATGTCACGTTTCTGTATTCAATCTTCAAAATTGCATTTGATTATATTTTTCCCAATTACCATGCGTCTCTTCATTTCATTAGAAATAATTAAATTAGATAATAATAATAATGTACCAACTGTTGCAAATTTGCAGAAAATTCTGATACTTAGTATTATCGCGCTGGCTTTTGTGGCGAGGTGTGTCCCAGGCGAACCGATTGACGTAACCGTAGCGAGAGATGGGTCTGGAAAATTCACCAAAATCTCCGAAGCTGTCTCGGCTGCACCAAATCACAGCGCGCGAAAATTCTACATAAAAATTAAAGCAGGCACGTACGTTGAGCGCATTCATATTGGAATGGAAAAAGCAAACCTTGCTTTCATTGGAGACGGTATGGATGTGACTATCATCACTTACAACAGGAGCAACCATACAGGCTATAATATCATTGAATCAGCCACACTAGGTAACTTAGTTTCTTACAACATCATCATCATCATCATCATCATCATCATCATTTCCTTTTGCCTTATTTTTGGATCCCGTTAACTTCATGATAAGTTAACTTCATAGTACCAATAATACACTACAGAGAGAGATCACCTCCCGACCTACTTGTCAACACTGTTTTATTTGTCAATTAACCAAAGTTAACTTCATGCTAACAACCACTCATCTTATTTTTCTTTAATTGGTATATATTTAGAAAGTGAAAAAACAACATTCACCTTTTAATTTAAAAGTCACGGCTGACCACGTATACAATTTTTGTGGAACTCAAACAAAGTTGAGCGTTACTCGAATGTTATCAACTTAATGATCAAATCCTAGGATTCATTTGCAAAATGCAGTTTCATAGATTGTTTTCAGCTTTTTACATTCATTAGATATTGAAGGAGGTGGATTTGTAGCAAAGGGCATAACCTTCATCAACTCTTCTGGACCAAACAATGGACAAGCCGTGGCAATGAAGAGTAGTTCCAACTTATCCGCATTCTACCAATGCAGATTTCAAGGATACCAAGATACACTTTTTGCGGATAGGGGTATCCAATTTTATAGGGAGTGTCAAATTTTTGGCAGCACAGATTTTATATTTGGAAATGCTGCAGTAATTTTCCAAAATTGTGACATTTATGTCCGAAATCCTCCTATGGATCACACCTGTGTAATAACAGCACAAGCAAGGGAAGACAGTAATGTAATTACCGGAATAGCCCTCCATAACTGCACAATTACGGGTGCAGAGGATTTTAGAAAAAATTCAGGAACAAAAACCTACCTTGGCAGGCCATGGTCAGCATTATCAACTGTGGTTATAATGCAGTCATTTTTAGGTGATCTAATAGAGCATGAGGGATGGCTACAATGGAATGGTATTAATTCCTCGCTTACTTCATTGTACTACGGTGAATATCAAAATCGAGGTCCTGGAGCTCACACTAGTAAAAGGGTAAATTGGAAAGGATTTCGAGTTATGGATTTTTCACAAGCTGAAAAATTCACCGTCAGAAATTTTATCCGGGGTGAAACGTGGATACATTCCCACAACATCCCATTTGTACCAGATTTATATAATTAAGAAGATGTACTTGTAATATGCATTAAACCAGCATTACTTTAAGACATAATTTATTGTTTGTAATTATCAGCTTCATTAATAATAATATAAAACCAAATTTTTATGTAAAATGCAAAAAAAAAATATATTCTTATATTATAAGACATGAAAAAATAAGTCTCTTAAAACATGAAATCTGATTCTTAATATATATAAAAAAAACACGGAGGGAATGATTTTAAATATTGAATTTTAAAAGGTTTAAATATGAATTAGTACTCTAAACTATAGGCCATATTCTACTTTGGTGATTCACCTTTTAATTTTGTCAATTAGATGATTGAACTATTAATTTTTTTCAATTACAACAAATTGAACCTGCCACGTCAGAAATTGCTGACGTAGCTTGTAAGACCCCGAATTTTATGAAATAAAAGTATTCAATTTTTCTTATAATTACTATTTAGTAAATGGTTAAATTGATAAATGTTAAAGTTAAGGGTGATATATGAATTTTTTTCGAAATACACAAGTGGTTATAAAATATTCATTGTTATCGGGGAATATTCGCTTGGTCGTGGAATATTCTTACTGTCGGAGAATATTCGTACGACGGCGCAGTCTTGTGTGGGCCCCATAACGGAAAGCGATTGGATGAAGAAAACGACAAAAAAATGAGTTGTTTATAAATAACGGCGTAGTTGTTACCGTTAACACTGTTGGAATACCCGGTGGTTAAAACACAGTAATACGCGTTGTTGCACAGTAGCACACGGTATTGCACCAATTATTGATTTTTACGTAAGAAGACATTACTCAATAATTGTTACAGTAATTACTGTTCAATATTGTATATATTTTATTGATTCAATAATTGCTGCGTTGATATTTTATATTACCGTTGTTTTAATAATTGTCACTACACAGTATTTTCTATTATCGGAACAATAATTCATATTATCTGAATAATATTATTAGATAACATTATTGGCAATGTCTAGAAAGTTCTGTCTAAGGAGAGGTTTGGTCATCTAATTACGCGCCAGTAAGGAGAGATCCTTATTGGAAAGCCCCCTCTTTCCTGGGAACGGCCTGGTTGTCATTATTGTGATTCTGTAATATTATTTGTGAATAATTAATTACTAAATTATATGATGAGAAAAATATTGATTTTATGTGGATATAGATGGAGAAAATTTTTAAATGTGACAATTGTTGAAAATTAATATTTTATCTTTTTCTGATAAAATAATTCATTTAAATATATTATTTTAATAATATATTGATGGTGATATTTTTACAATGAATGTGGGATATATGAATAAATGAAGAGGAAAAGTATTTTTGTTGGATTAAATGTTTAACACATGTTTTGTGTGTTGGTGGACACAATTCTTGACCGAAAATTTATTATTGACTGTAAAATCGCCCGTTTGTGGATTTCGATCAATTTCTGTTTGGAATTTGGAAAAACTTTCTTCTGCAAAGTTGTAGATAATTGAATTTCCTATAAAAACTCGCGAGATTCGAATTTTCTGATAAAAGGGCTATTTATTACGAATTATTGAAGTTCCGAATTATTGAGTCTGAATTGATTTTTTGTTACAAAAATTGTTTAAAACATGTTTTGCATTTTTGGTGCATTTGTGTGAAAAATATGTTTTTGATATGGTGGGCTAAGGAAAATTTGGTTATAAATATATTATTATATTCAATTTTCTACTTTGGTGTTCTAAGCAATTTCCTATAAATAGGGTGCTTAGGTTAGAATTGAAAATCACACCAGAAACTGAAGTTTTCTCTCTATTTCTCTCTCTATATTATCGAGTGTATTCTTGTGAGTATTTTGATATCTTGAGTGTTGCTATACGGTGCAAGTTCGTTCAGCGTTATTCCAGTCAGGAGTACTGCTCTTTTAAGGTAAGGGATTGTAAGGGATAGTAAGGGATAATAAGAGATGTTATTTTTTTTTTTAAAATGATATTATTTCTTTCAATATCATTATACTGGAATATTGGTAAAAATTTTCTTGTGAAATTCTTATCTTTTCATGTCGGGGTTACTATTCATGAGTTACTATTCACGAGTTACTATTCACGAGTTACTATTCATGAGTTACTATTCATGAGTTACTATTCACGATGGGTTACTATTCACGAGTTACTATTCACGGGTACTATTCACTACAAAATTAGTTTCTTTTTCTAACCAAATTATAGTTGATTTATGAATATTACTATGGAGATTAAAACTATGTATTGATTATATTGATTTTATTATCATATATAACATTTTTATAACCCTGATGTTGAAATTCTCTTTCACTGGAGTGTAAAGATGGGTAGATTATTGGTATGATCATAACTAGGGTTCTCTTTGTCCAGTAGTGAAAAGTTGAATTGTGACTGGTATGATCATGACCATTGAATTTATAATTGAATATCTTTAGCTCAAGTGCAAAGGTGAAATGATCAACATGGTTATAATTATTGGTTATATAAATTCTGAAATGATTATATATTTCTTTGAGATAATAATATATTTGGCTTGTAGTGCAAATATGAGCTGTTGAGGAATATCTTTGGCCTGTAGTGCAAAGATGAGTTGTTGATGAATATCTTTGGCCCGTAGTGCAAAGATGAAAGTATTAGTATGATTATGAACATGAACTGTGATTTGGTATAATCATGATCTTTGATGTTTCAGGTAAAGACAAGTGATGAAAATTATCTTCGTTCTAGATGAGAAGAGGAATTTAGAACTATAATTATGATTATGAGTTATACATGTGGTTGTGGACAGGAATTGTTGATTAATATTACAGGGATAAAACATTGTTGGTGGACTTTTAACATGGAGAAGATAATAGACTTTGTAGTCTATTTGACTCTTCTAATGGATTGCTCGTTCCGCTGCAACTATGGTTGAAAATTTTTATCATCTACCATATGTTCTAAATCTCTGATTTAATTCTGTTGAAGGCTATTGATAATTTAATTATCTTTAGTCATGATATTCTTTACTGAGCTAGTTGTGCTCACCCTTCTGTTTCACAATTCCTTTCAGGTAATAAGAGTGTAGCTGGGTCGAGCGGGGGTAACAGGAGAATAGAACGGTGGTCATCATTTAGTAGTTATATTTGGTGAATCATCTAGGGTGAGGCGAACCCAACGTTGGAATGGTGTTTTGCCACTATCATACAAGATGTCTAATGATATACAATCTCGTGTCATCATAAGACAGGGATGTGCTCATCCACTTGCTGAGTATATTTACGAGCACTACCTATATAATCTTGGTGTTTGTTTGAAGTATAATTCTCAATTAGAGACAGTGGAGATAATGATAAGTCAAGAGAAGATTCACCATTGGGAAGAATATGATAGTAACCTTCTTATTTTTCTTTGGGGTCTATTGGGTCAACCAAGGATAATTCTGTGACCATATGATATCTATCATAACCTAGAAGTATGGCCTCCCATGTACGAGGGTTTCCTTGAGCACTTCCCAAAGATTCTAATTTCTAAAACAGTTTTTGACTATACATTTATGTAAGGTGTCATTGTGACGTGTTATCCAAGGTTGGGACATGAGTCACAGTTGGTATATATTTGTACCCAAACTCATAGCATATGTGTTGTTATATTTTGCACGACAATTATTGTAATAAAGTTGTAGTTGTTTTCTGTACCATGTATTTGGCGACTCAGAATAGGTTGGGTGGAATGGACCTGTTTTGGGGTCGTTACATAGCTACTTGTGTGGGGCCATAGGAAGCTAGTGTGGCAAAAAAAAATTATTTTTTAATTATAAATTAAACAAATATGATTTTATAGAGGGTAAATTGTTCCAACAACAATTAACATAAAACAAACATTAAATTAAAATATATCCTCATATCAGTACCCTTACATTCGATCGATTTAAACCAAATCCCAAATCGTTCAAAAAAAACCCTAGATAATTTTATAATCACAATTTTATTAAGATATTCAAAATTATATATTTTAACAAATTATATATCTGGGAGGAAATTGCCCGAATTCGATCCGATCATTTAATATTCTGATCTGTTCAAGCTCCGATCCAGCTTCTTCCTCAGTTCGTTCAGCTCCTTTTTGGAATAAACTGAAACATTGATGTTAAAATATCCGATGTGGTTAAAATCGTTGCCGGTACGGCTGTTAGTGTTAATCGTTCTTTGGTTGAAGGAATACACATCGTTGGAGACCGTTTGAGTAATGGTCGGTGAATCGTCAGTGCGACGGGCGCTAACCACTTGTAGCTGTTTCTTCTTCGTTTTTGGTTGTTTACAATTAGAGACAGGGCTAAGGTTAGCAGGGTTAGGGTTCAGGTGAGGATTTGAGTAAGCTAGTTTCTTTCCCATGAATCCACCAAGTGATTGTCCCCAGCTCGATTCATTCTGGCTCGCTATAACAGCCGACACCATGAACCAACGAAAATGCACCGGCTAATTCGAATCCCGGGGAATCTCCACAGGTATGGATCCAATTCAGGTGGTGATGAAAACATGTAGTGACTGAAATTTAAATTCAAGCACCCGCCGTAATCTCGCACACGAAATCTTCGATCTCCGGTCGCCGACCGATATAGATATATAAGGAGGAGGCGAATTTGGACACTAGGGTTTGTATAACGAGCGATTTGGGGTTTGGTTTAGATGGATCGATACTGATATGAGGATATATTTTAATTTAATGTTTGTTTTATGTTAATTGTTGTTGGACCAATTTACCCTCTATAAAATTAGATTTTTTTAATTCATAATTAAAAAATTATTTTTTTGACACACCAGCTTCCTATGGCCCTACACAAGTAGTCAAGTCAGCAATTTGTAACGTGGCAGGTTCAATTTGTTGCAATTGAAAAAAATTAATAGTTCAATCATCTAATTGACAAAACTGAAAGGTAAATTACCGAAATAGAATATGACCTATAATTTACGGTACTAATTCATATTTAAGCATTTTTAAAGTAATATTTTTATACGATTCATTCATCGATTCTCATATTGTATGAATCTTTATCCTTTTCACTTATCATTTGGAGAAGCCATTCTAAAATTAAACTAGGGCTTGGGCCTTTGGGTGCTGGTTTTCCTAATCGACCTGATAACGGGCTAGAACTCAGCTAAAAATCAAGCCCAATATCATAGACAAATTAAACGATGTCGTTTATTTGCTTAATTTCTTTCAAGTAAAAACCCTGAAAATCTATGCTCCGTATCCCCCGTCTACCTCTATACCTTGGTGGGAGGTTTTGCTGCCGTATTCGGATTCCCAAACTTCCATTTGCGTAAGTCTCTCTCTCTCATATTTCTACACAATATTGAGTATACCGTTTTTTAGGATATGGATTATTAATTGATGTGAAATGCGTTGGAATTAGGGTTCAATTTCATAAAAAAAAAGTCGGACAGAATGAGGTTGGAAAAGTGCTGGTTTTGTTCCTCAACTGTATATCCTGGACATGGTATTCAGTTTGTTAGGAACGATGCAAAGGTATGATTTTTTTTTTCTCTTTTGCTACTATCTTCTTCCCAGATTATAAGTCATTTCCAAGCACTAGACTTGATCGGGGGTTTATAAACCTGATTATAATTTGGACTAGCTTAAAAAAAGTTATCTTTAGTTGAACAAACCTAGGAGTTTGCCATAAGTTTTATCAGATAATAAAGTTTGAATTCAAGAATGGTGAATTTGCTATTGTATGTAGAAAGCTAGGGTCCAGTGCGCCTGGTGCAAATGGTTTTCTTTTATCATGATATTCCAATCAAGATGGAGGGTCCTACCCATTACTACGTGGGGGGTCAGAGCGGCATGATGTAGTTCGATTTTGTGGTGTATTTGTTTGTAGTGAGTAGGGCCTGCGACATTAGCTAGGCAGCCGGGTAGCCTTCCATATAACCTCTTTTAACCTCCTCTTGCTATCACTCGAGTTCTTTCATACCGCTCCGCTTGAAAACTCGGGTTGGCTTAGGGCGGTCGAGTTGCTTAACACACTCTTCCCGCTGGTCGGGAAGGAAAAGAGTCGAGACAGGCCAGGAAAGTTAAGAAGTTTTTGGCTATTAACACATGCAAGTCGAACGTTGTTACTCAGTTCTTGTTTGTGCTAAGGGACTATGTTTTCAATTGGTTCACACCCCAATATAGTCATACGAAAACGTGGATGAGAATGAACCGCTAACAACTGAAAGTTCTCTTCTTTCTACTATATAAGATAATATAAGATAAAGAATTAAATAACGATAACCTCAGTGTTATTTGACAAGTACTCGAAGTTGAGGAGTGCCACACACGAGCGAAGCGAAAACATATTTACCCTAAAAATAATAAGTTGTTTGTTTAGTAATGGTGGCATGATATGAAATTACGATGACAAGATTGGGGACATTGTGTCATTTTATACTAGTATGAATAGAAAGAAGACTAATTAGGGGGAAAATTTTTGACAACTGAGAGGTAGTACAAGTACAGTCTATTGGAATATTGTTTTTATTTTGTAATTATATCAAAAAATTGGAGAAACTGGGAAAAGATTTGTAAATATGATTATTACAGATTAAAATATCTGCAGTACTTCAACCCTTCGAAGCAAAAACCTCATCCAACTTTAAAGCGATAGTAGGCAGAGCTTACCATTTAGGAATTGCAAAATCAACTATAAGCCTGTATCCGTCAGAAGTTTTAAATGACAATCATTTTGGAGCTCTATTTAAGGAAATACGCACATTCTACTGTGGGTCGTCTACACTGGGCATTAGCTACTGGATTGAGTTATGCTCTTCAAATCTTAGCATTATTACCTTTCATATATATATATATATATATATATATATATATATATATTTAGTCATGTTATCGAGAAGAAATTGTGGTTACATATTACAACACTCATAAATTGCCATTTGCAGATATTCCGATTTTGTAGATCTAAATGCCACAAGAATTTCAAGATGAAGAGAAACCCTCGCAAAGTGAAATGGACAAAGGCTTATAGGCGATTACATGGAAAGGACATGACTCAGGTGATTTTTTTTAAAGATGGTTAGATAACCTTTTAGTTGTACTTTTTGTTGAATGACTGATTAAATTGATGCATCTGTTGTATATCTCATTTTTAAGGATTCAACATTTGAATTTGAGAGGAAGCGCAATAGGCCGGAGAGATATGACAGAAATCTTGCCGAGAATACCCTGAAGGCCATTAAGAAGATTGAGAAAGTCAGAGTTGATAGGGAGGCCAGGCACCACAAGATGAGGTTCTTCTTCCTCACCAGTGTTATTTCATCACTTAAAGATCTTATCTAAGTAAGTTGTTTAAACTCTCCTATTTACTCTTGTTGAAAAATTTTGCAGGATGAAGGGAAAGAAATCCATAGAGCGCAGAGAGGCAGCAAGGGAATTGGAGCAGAGCATTCATATGGTCAAGGCTCCTGTTGCCCTCCGAGAAGAGTCTTCTCTCACT
The DNA here is from genome assembly GCA_016801055.1 of Panax notoginseng. NCBI lineage: Eukaryota > Viridiplantae > Streptophyta > Magnoliopsida > Apiales > Araliaceae > Panax > Panax notoginseng. The sequence continues at coordinate 20,006,765 of CM029022.1, forward strand.
TTGCCAAAGATGAAGGTCAAGGTTTCCCAACAGTCGGAGGAAAATCGCATGGAAGAGTAATTAGCTTATTGCAAAATGTAGCTGCTGTTTTAATTTGTGCCTTCATTGGTATAGAACCCAATTTTTGGCGAAAGAAGACTTAAATTTTCAATGAAATGTTCATCCTTTTTTTCTTGTATTTTTCCTAATAATTACTTCTAGTTGATGTCATGTGTGAATTAGGTATTCATTAATGGTACTTTTTTCTTGCTGTTCTGATTTATTGTAAATAGTAAAACTGTGCAAGAACTTCAATCGGCATGAATTAAGGTCTACCTAATTTCTCATTGAAGCAATGTTTATTTTTTTTAAATTGCAAGTTCAGAGTATAACAAGTTTAATTTTTTGATATATGTGTCGTAAACCTGCTGGAAATAGAGGTCTAGGCCTTTAGACTCGAACGAAGAAGTGGACGAGTAAAATTGTGTAGGTTAGACTCGGATGGATTTAATGGAAGTGTCTGAGTTTGTGTATTTGCAGTAGCAACTGCATCAAAGCAATTCAAACATGAAACAACTGGATTAAATTCCGACAAACATTTTTCAACAGTGAGGAATTACAATATGAAAAAGCAGCAACCTGCAATGAGTTTATCAGAACACCAAAAACTATCACAGAACAACAGGACGGAAAGACAACCAAAGTTAGCACAAACCAACCAAGGTTGTATATAAACAACGTATTTTTTATTTTATTTTTTAAAATACAACCCTTCTGATATAACAGTAGAGTTCCGTCCAAAAAAAAATTTCACCCAGGTTATATAAGCATAATGAGCTTTATTACATGCAGAAATAACTAAAGAATTGTAAATTTAACCCTGGAATTCAATCCTGGAAGATATATTTTATCAGGGTTTTTATGATAACCTTCAATTTTTTGGAGTTGTCCCTCTCCCCTCAGTTGGCGTGCTTCTATCCCATTCAACCAGTTTTGAGGCAAAGTGAAACCTCGCACCATTTCTGATTCCAATTCAAAGTAGGCATGAGAAGCACTTGCATATTTTTGGGCCTAATGTCCACCCCATCTCCTCTTTCGTGCTGGCCTTTGCTGCTTAGTCCCACTTATTTCATCAACCAAATTAACAAGAGGCTTGGAAATCTTATCCTTCAGAGTAATGGGTTCCTTGAACCGCTCTCTTCTTTTTTCCATCTTCGCTATCACCTCAAGAATCTGAGGGTTTTTGTATCCCTCATCAGTCATGTTTGTGTTTGTTGCATTCTCATTGTGCAACCCCTTCACATCACTGATCTGTGCCACGTTGTCTGACACACAAATATTGTTCTCCATCGCATCCTCATTTATCTCATCAGTTAATATCTGACCTTCCTCAATATCCAAGGTTTCATTCTGCGGTGGATCGAGCCAATTCTCGTCATTCTGGCTGATTTCAATTTCTGGGTTCTCATGTTGCTCTACCATGTTTATACCAGTTCCATTGAACTCCATGAACATACTCTGCTCCACATCAACAAAATTCCAGTCTATGTTATCATGCCTACCATTGTACATTACACTTCCGGCTGCAGAGAATCTTCCAAGGGACTGCAGAGTTCATTAGCACAAGTAAATGTCACACCATTTATAATATTCTATGCTCTAACTGAGAAATTCAACCTTATCGTCAGCAGACAGAAGAATTTGAGTACATCAATAGGTAGTAACTGGAAATATTTGTGGGAAAGAAACTAATTATACAACCAAAACATATAGATTAAAAGAGGTATTATAACGCACTACTAATAAACCGGAGGATGAAAATAAAATTTAGACGGGAGTCATAAATATTTGAATACTCTACCCACAACTATACAAAGTATAAAAACAAGACAAACCATCAGGCATGTATACAAACTATAAAGGAATGATACCTGATTCTCCTCTAGCTATCTTCATGGTCATGTAAGCTGGACCATGTATATGGCCAATTGAACAGCTTGAACAGAAAATCTACTATTGTTGACATCTTATATTCTAATTAAAATGACTAAAAGCAAGAAGATCGAAGTTATGTATTGGCTCCAATGTAAAAATATAGGATAGTAGGAACAATACCTGATTCTCCTGTAGCTATCTTATGGTTATGTAAGCTGGACCAAGTATATGACCAATTAAACAGCTTAACAAAAAATTTAGTCCTATTGACATATTATATTTTCATAATCAAGGGCAAAAGTAGTTTAAATGCTATTGCAGGAAGGTGACCTTTTGTGGATGAAATTGACAATTGAATAAATACCCCAGCTAAGCATTATCAATGTAACAGGTTCACCAATTTCTTCACTACACATTCTAAAACATACAGTCAACCAATAGTACGTGGCAGAAAGATGCTGCAAGCATCCCCTCCCCAGGGTGAGAAGAGGCTTGCACTCGAATCGCAAATCTCTTCGTCAATTGCTACCACTACCTACTCACGAAGAATTCAAAATTTCCAAGTCTCTAAATACTAGGATTAACAAACACCTTTAATTCCATATGGATGCATACATCCAAAATGAACCATTTTCAATTGATAAAGCTACTTCGATTAAGACACAACATATTGATCAGGTCTACGATTCAGAGGTTTTGGGAAGAGGAAGGAATGATGCTAAGATGCTTTGGAAGTGTGCAATCTTTTCTGTTTTAGCCATTCAGGGGATCTAGATTGAGCCTAATGCTCGACTATTTAGAGATAGCTATTTATCTTTCATTTTGTTGCGAGATAGAATTTTTTCCTAGTCTCTTTATGGATCTCTACCATGGTGCCAATATTTGTCTGATCCTAATAGAGATTGAAGGAGCTGTCCTCTTGCGAGTGTTTTCTTTTCCACTTTATAGAGCGAGAAGACTCCCTGTCCCCCTATGCTTGTATTCTCTCTTTTAATCTAATATTTTCTTTAAAAAGATATTCTCTTAACTACTGTGCTAACTTTCAGCAATCATATCACTGCACAGGTCATTGCATCGTGGTCAATTCACATGATTCGTGAATCAAAAGATGATATGAACCTAGTGCATTCCAATCTACAACATTTAAAGCCTAATCCTTCATAGATTGAAAAAAGATGAGTCTTGATTTAGGAAAAAAAAAATGAGTTTTGCATCTAAGACTAACAAACCACTTATAGTCAAGACTGTCAGAATTAGGCAATCCATAAGAAGTCAAACAAGCCAACACAGCACACTACTGAAATAAGCAACTATAAGAATGCACAAGTCCATTCTATAAATCACAGCAGTCAATGTTTCAATTAACATCTTCTAACTACATAGCTTCTGGGTCTAAGTATTCATTTATTTTTGTGTTGGAAGAGCTCACTGCCAAAGGAAGATAATTTATATTAATTATATCGCATTGCAATTGTTTCGAGAACAAAATAAAAGAATTTTTATATGTTTAAGAGAGTCAATACCAGTCAGATTTTGAACTGATACAAAATATATACAATGAGAAATAGGTCTTGAGCATCCTAAACTAGAGGAGATAGTATGCCAAAATTCATCTGTCAGACAAAGTGATAATATTTTTCAGAGTAGATGGATTGTCTCAACTATAAACCAAGAAAAAGGGCCCTTATTATAATAAAGGTGAAGTATCAAGAGCAAAAATAAAGTCGCTATGCAGAAAGATTTCTTGAATTATGCAAAATGAACACTCAACAAGGAGAAGGAGAGTAGGAAAAGAATAAGATGACGTGAGACAAACGGCTGTGAAGTTCATATATGTATTTGGTTTTACACTGAACTGCAGTCCAGCAAAAGTATTGTATCATAACATTGAATCATATAGCTAGCTATTTATCAATTATCATCCTTTCACATCTATCCAGTACAGCCATAGGGGATTAACATAAAGAAATATTGGACAAAGTCCAAACTCTATAAGCAATATCAACAAGTTGAACTAAAATGATGATTTCAATTTGATGACAATGCACATCATGTAAATGATAATAATAGTCATGGTACTATTATTAGTACAAAATTCTACTCTTTTTACATGCTAAAGAGATGGAGCTTTAGGTGCTTTATGTTATGTCCATACAGGCCTTTATTGATGCTTAAGAACTCAATGACACTGTAGAATATATACGAGGACTTCATAGAACTGATTACTTCAGAGTATTATAAAAGGATCATTTATATAAAGCACTAAGAGAAACATGCAATGAGATGGCATTAACAAAATGAAAGAAAACTTGCCCAATATATATGGAGCGCTCATACATACAAGAAGAGTAATACAAGGTTTTGACCTCAGGTTTCCCAACTTTACCTTTCCTTCCCCATAAACCAAGTGTGAGTCAACTGAATCCCCACACCTCAGGAGCGTCCGCTTATGGTTTCCATTATGGGACATATTAGAACTTCTTTCACATTGGTTACCACTATCTCCTTCACTTATCAGCTTGTTGTTCAGCTGGTCTACTTGCATGTCATCTATTAGATTTCTGACATGGTCAGTTCTATGGTCTGCATCAAATCTTTCATGCCATGGAGTCCTTTTGCATGAAAATGTGGTCTCAGCATGGAATTTATAATTCCGATGCCTAAAGATATTCTCATCTTCAGTCCAGTGCAGTAGTTGAGATTGCCAATGGTATCTTCTTCTACCCGAATAAACCCGATCATTAGGATCATTGACATTTCCTCCCGTGTCAAAAGCTTCAGTATAACTGCCATCCAAATCACTGTCTCGAGATCTCTCTGTCCATATTTGTCTCTTATATCTCCCTCGTCTTCCATTTCTTTCATATATATCATTTCTGGGTGACTTGGTACCATGTCGTCTTATGCTGTCGGCAGTATGAGCTTCTATGTAAGAATGAGAGGAAAAAGATCGATGATCCCTGCTTATCCAGAAGACATCCTCATCACCCATATATTTCCTCTTGCTTCTTCCAGGGCTTTTAGTTTCTCTTCTAGTATACGGTAAATGTCCTTCATGCTTATGGATGAAATTATTCACGCCCCTGACATTATAAGGACCGGATCTTTTATAGTTTTGTTGCAAAGGGCCATAAGTATGTTTCCGTTCATGAGGAAAATCATTATTATTTCTCATTCCCTTTCTGAACTTTAGTTCACCTCCTATCCTTTTCCATCTAGCATCTCTTTCATTCTCAATATTGTTCAGATTCAACTGCCTAGACTCCTGGCAGGTGAGAGGATGCATGCTATCAACAGCAAGTCTACTTTCATAATGATCCCAATCCCTTGCCATCATTTCATCATCAAGTAAATATTCCCCTTCATCTGAGTTTCTGTGGACAAATCGATTCGTCGCAACATTAAACCTCTGCTGACCTTTCCTACGAGGATATTTTTTGTAACGAGCCTCGGAATGATAGTCAGGAAACTTTTCACCATCGTAATTGGAGGAAAATTCTGTCCCCTTGTAATATGAGAAATCTTCCCCATGATTATAATTAAAAGCATCCGGCTTTTCCTCCTGCTTGCTATGATCATGCGCTGAATGATACACGTTATAGAGTCTCTCAGTCTCAGAAACTGAGATAGGTTCCTCATCGTTGAGGTGTTTTTTGGATCCAGACATACCAAATGGACTCCGGCTGTGATGCTTGGAATTCTCTTGAAAGGGACTTCTACATTTGGGAGAATATTTACAATATCCATGCTTTAATTTAACGCCCTGGCTTCTAAAATCCTTCGAGTGATAGTAGTCAGATGTCAATGACTTCTGTATCTCAGTCGATGAATTTGGTGAGGGCCTTTTAACATAATTGTAATTTTTTTCTGCATTAATGTAACTACCATTAAATGCTTCACAATCACTCCCTGAATAGGATGATCTCAGGCTACATTGATTCCATTCATCACGGGACAATCCTTCTCCCAATAAAGTTGGCGCAGTATCGCATGTACTCCTTCCAACCTCTTTCTTCATATTTTTTGAAGTTTCCAATGTTTTAGCAGCTCCTTCTGAATCACAGAGTGACACCTCATCAGGGGTATGCTTTTGTAAGGAACACCTAAATATTGTACAAAAGTTTTTTCATTAGATGCTCAGTTGCTCCAAATAGAAAAAATATACTAAATAGTATTCTTCAATCATTAGTTGCTCGGTTGTAGAGTGGAACATAATTGACAATACAGTAGTTTGGATCAAGGCTTTGTTGAGTTGAGTGATAACAAGTCAACAATATGGTAATTAAAAAAGCTCGGACCTTTTAGAAGCAGGGGTGTCTAATCCTTCATCATGACCATCGAGAGACTCTCTAGTTAGTTCATCTTCACTGAAACTACCAAAAGAGAGACCATCAATATCATTGTCCATACTAAAATCTCCATTTTCATATGCTCCTTGTTCAGAGCTATCAGTATGGCCTAGTTCCTCCTTAACAGAACCAGATGAATCCTCCTTCGAATCCTGCACATTAATCTGTCCCAACCATGCCATAAGCAATAAAACAAGAAAAGTAAATGATGCAAAAGCTCTAAGTAGATCCTAGGTCACCTGTATTACAACATCTGAATCCCGATCAAGGGGACGCCTTATATCCATGGATGATTTCCGCTCATTAATACTGCCTGCTACCTGAATAGGTCTACCCTTTTGCTGATAGAGTCGTCGTGAGTTTGTAATATAATCACTCTAAAAATTATTTCAGGATATGCATTAAAGCAGATAATGTATAAACAATATAGTAACAAATGAGGAGGGAGAGGGGGAAAACTCATTTTAAACATACCATTGCTGAATGATTCTGCTCTGTGGTTGGAACTTTTGATGCAAGAAAAATTCTTCTTTCATGTCTACTTTGAGTTTTTACAGCAGCAGCAGCTTGAGCTACAGTTTCATGCTCAGTTCCAGCTTCATAGAACTTTTTTGAAAGTTCAAAGATTGAGTAATCAACAAAATACAATAATTATTTGAAAGAAATTTAACGTTTCAGATATAACCAGAAAAATAACACACCCCATTACGTGTCGAAGAATCAGAGGTCAGGATCCTCGTTGGCCCAATGTCTCCATGACGATACTGATCCTGTTACACAAATTAGAACAAAATTGTATCTTCTGTTTCCACTAGCAGCTACACAACTAACTTATCTCATAGCTTGAGGGGGACAAGAAGAGTGAAAGACCCAAAGTGGAATAGATGTTCAACAATATGTCCGAGAAGAAAAAATGTGATCCATTTAAAGGCCACATAATTTACAAGAATGTAAGATTTCATGTACACTCAGAAAACATTAAATTTATTTACCAGACGGTTGCAATAATGTTTCCAACTATCTTCATCAAAACCGAAATTGAAAAAATCTGTGATATTAGCTTCAGGAAGTCTCCACGGCTTCTCATCAAATGTATCAATATTTACATCAAGTATAGTCCTGAAAGAAAGGTATATGCATGCCTCTTGATCAAGTGCATATAAGACTAAGACACAGTGAACAGAATGCTAAGAGCATATTAGAAACAATATAGAACAAATTGCACCCTTAAGTAATAGTCCTTTCAACGAAACCAGAACTGGTCTTCAAAGTTATGAAAGCCTTTGCAGGTGATCTCACCATACATCTTACATATCCCAAAATGGTCAATCCATATTCATTCCCTTCTTCTAATTAGCATAAGAATACTTCTAATGAACCGCAAGTACACTGCAAAGTAATTCAGTTTGTACACTTCGTACTCCTAGTAAGCTTACCTAGACCGAGGGAGAGAGAACTGGTGTACACTTTGTGCTCCTACTAAGCTTGATCTCATGCGTTGAAAGCACCACTTATCCTCCTGATCACCTCTAACTGATGGAGATGAGTAGGAGCCTGGTCCTTCACACCTATTTCCTTTTGAAGTATTTGGAAATGCTGATGGGTGAGGTCTCATATACTACACAAAACCAACTAGAATATCATTATGAGGCACAATGCAGCTAGCTCAGAAAGGATATATCTTTGTAACGAAGTACAAGAATCAAAACACTGTTACCACGGGGACAACTCCTAAGTATGATAAGACTAACTTGCAAATAATAAATCAGCCTTTCATAGTACACAAAGTTTGACCATCTTACTGGTGTCAGCTATAAAGTAATGGCACACACCTAAATAGTCAAATGTTGTTCGAGTTGCAAGGAAAATAAATACTAAAAAGTGGAAAAATTATGAACACTCTTAATGAACACAAGTTCAAATTACATGTACTTTTGAAAAATCTACTATCAAGTATAGTGTTAAAATTGGGGTAATAGATTATCAAGAAAACTGATACATTTTCTTACATTTCATTTCTTTTTCCTTCTCCTTTATTTTATCAAGCTTTATCCAAGTTCCGGATGCTTAAATTGCCAACATATTAGTTTCAGTCTACAGCATTTACCAAAAAAGAATTCAAGAACTGGAAACCCTACATGCTCTCATTCGATAAAGCAATGAATACATAAGAACTAACATTCATTTTGAATTTACATTTCAACTTGCTACCTCCAATAACTCTAAAACATAATCCTCAAATTAACTTTTAAATAAACCAAAGAACAACTAGAAACTACCTTATACTGGGAATTATAACAGCCTTTTCCTCCAATCCTTCTATCTCCCCCATTCGAACTCTGCTCCAGTCCATTGCCACCCTTCAAATTATCTACAACCATCCTATTCTTATCAGAAAATCCCCCAATTTCTCTCTCCTCCTCTCCTCCCTCCCTATCCTCATCCTCAACCAAACCATTCCTTAAACTCACGCCCCGAGTAACCGGAAACTCAAATCCATCATCATCCTCATTCAAAACTATATTGAAATCATCTTCGCTATCACTTCCATTATCCAAATTCTCCCCATTCTTAAAATCAATTCTATTCAAATTCGAACCATTAGTTTCCTTGACAATATCAATATCGACGTTTTCAGTGCACAATTGAGGATGTCCTGGCACCCCATTGATGGCGGAACTTGCTTGAACTTCAACGTCAGCATATAAATCACCAAATTCATCATCTTCCATTGAATACCCAAAATCTATATAGAAAAGAATGCTAAAGCTAGGATTTTGGCTGCTCAGTCTCGGTGAACATTAAGAGCATAAACCCTAACCAACCGAAAAAACCTTAAACCCCAAAAACAGTAGTATAGATAACTTCTTACGGATATTTTGACCCGAATGACATCATTTATATCACTTGGTTTTTTACGCTGTCCGTTTTTTGGAATTTACTAATAAAGATTACTCGGGTGAAACTGCTGCGGTAATTATAGCATTTACCATATGGATGTTGCAATTTCAGCATTTATTAATTAAATATAAATCATCAAAGAAAAAATAGTCTAAAATATTAAGTCTATAATTTTTAATTAAATGAAATTGCAAAACTATTTCTTTAACTGAGTTTGTCATATTGTTGTCATTATTATTGACTAATTAAAATTTTCACATTTTTCTACAAATATTTATCAGTGAAATAAGTTATTTGATGGAAGTAAGGGTATGTCTGACACTTAAAAATTGAGGGAGTAGGGAGTAGGGGGTAGGGAGTAGGGGATAGGGGTGGGGGTGGGCGTGGGGGTGGGAGTGGGAGTGGAGGGTGGGGCCAGGGGCGGATCTAGAAATATTTGCAAAGGGAACCACTTGTCCTTTATAAGATGTTGCAGCTCACTAACTTTTCAGGATAGAGAAAGAACTGATTTGAGATGAGCTTAACTAAAATTGTAAAATGAGCCAACACTTCGAGCTCAATTCGTAATCGTCTTATTAAAAGTTTAATTTGAGCTTGATTTAAAATATAAATGAATCAAATATGAGCAAATTTTAAAATTTAATAAATTTTTTGAACTTCCTCAAATTGTCGGATCGTATTCTTTTAAAAAGTTCAAAGTGTTCGGACTCGATTCGGGATCGTACTCGACTTGATATCAATCAAACTTTATTTTATACTTGATAAATTTTTGTGAACCAAATCTGAACAACTCAATACTTGGTTAGATTCGGTTCATTTACACCCTTAAGCTTAACTAATTTTTTTTTACAAATATGTGAGGTATATATATATATATACAGTCCGCTTCTTATGCGGGTGGTCCGCATGCGGACCACTTTTAACAACGGACAAAATTGTTGCTAAATTCGTTGTCATAGGGTTTAAACCAGGCTATAGCCACGGTTCTGGACTATGATGACGGTTCAGACCCTATGATGACAGTTTTGTTCGTCGTTAAAGGTGGTCAGCATCCGGACCACCCACATAGGAAGCTCTCTCTCTCTATATATATATATATAAACAGTCCGTTTATGGTGCATACTCCTTTATTTTATATACCATGTTCACCACCTTTAGCGACGAACCGGGCGACGGTTTGATTCGTCGTTATAGAACAAATAAATGATTTATATGTTATGGCGACAGTTCGATGCGTCGTTAAAAGTTAAGACGACAGTTCTCTGATATACACGACGATAGATTCTGATTCATCGCTAAAGGTGGTGAACAATATATGTTAAAAAAAAAGGTATGCACTTGATCCACTATATATATATATATACAGAGAGGATCTCCAGCGGACCAAAAAAACGGACCAATGAACGGACCAAGGCAAAAACACGCGGGTTTCAGGGTGCGGGTCGGTTCGACCCACGGGTTGGCCGTGAAACCCGCGTGTTTTTGCCTTGGTCCGTTCATTGGTCCGCTTTTTTGGTCCGCTGGAGATCCTTCCCGTATATATATATATATATATATATATATATATATATATATATATATATATATATATATATATATATATATATATGGTTATATGTATATACACAGCTGTGTATTACACAGTAGGGCTATGTCGACGGATTTTTTGAGCTATGATAATGGTTCACCCGTCACCATAACCCAGGCCATAACCCAGATAACTGTGGCGATGGATGAAACCGTTGCTATAGCCCAAAAAATCGTTGTCATAACTTGTAATACATACCTGTGTACAAATATTTTACTCATATATATCTATATAATAAAATAGAACCCATTTTGAATCTTTCATTTGACAAAGCACAAGGACGGTTCAGATTCACCCTAACTTAATTTTTTCAGCTTAATTTAAAGGTTCATATTTCTTCCCGCCCAAATCAAATTCACTCCTACACCCTACTCTCCCTCATGTTCACACACAAAATCTCTCTCTCCTCTCTTCTTCAAACACACAAACAAATAATAATAATAATAATACCTATTATTATAATAAAAAAAAAGAACAATAATAATAATAATAATAACAATAATAATAATAATAACAAAATAAATAATTATAATTATAATTATATTTAAAATAATAGTTATAATAATAATAATAATAATAATAAAGATTCAGATTCATTCTAATTGATTTGGGCGGAAAAACACAAGTACTGTTCAGATTCATTCTAATTTTAATTCAAAATAAAAATTATTATAATATAATAATTATTATTATAATTATAATACTACTAATACTACTACTACTAATAATAATAACAGAAATAATAATAATTATTATTATTATAATAACAATAATAATACTAATAATAATAATAGTAATAGTAATAGTAATCTATATAATAAAGATTCAGATTCATTTTAATTGATTTGGGCGGAAAATCACAAGTACGGTTCAGATTCATTCTAATTTTAATTCAAAATAATAATAATTATAATATAATAATTATTATTATAATTATAATACTACTAATACTACTACTACTAATAATAATAATAATAATTACAAAAATAATAATAATAGAAATAATAATAATAATTATTATTATTATAATAACAATAATAATACTAATAATAATAATAGTAATAGTAATAACAACAACAACAACAATAATAATAATAACAAAAATAATTGTAATTATAATTATAATAATAGTAACAATAATAATTATAATTATAATATAATATAATAATAATAATAATAATAATAATAATAATTAATAATAATAATAATAATAATAATAACACCAACAATAATAACGATAATAATAACAATAATAATTATTATTGTGGTTGTATGGTGAATTATGATAATTGTTATATATTTTTAAAGGAAAATTAATTATTGTGGTAGTGTGGTAAATTATGATAATTGTAATGTCTGATTGTAAGTTATTTTAAGATGCAAAGAGTCTTTAGGTAATATAGTATTTTTCGAATTTTAATCTAATTTTTCGTTACGTCGTGACTTTAGGTACGGACAATTACTAGTATATATATATATATATATATATATATATATATATATATATATATATATATATATATATGTCAAAAAAGTGGGACCAAGTGTAATTTAATGAACCTAAATATATATCTTATGTGTGGATTACTATCCATTCTTCTAAGATTGTTTGAAATATTCCATCTTAAATCTAACATAAACTAATGGGTTAATTACATATTATAGTACATTTTTAAAAATAATTACAATAATCATACATCTATAAAATAATTACAAAAATATGACATTGCATCATATTTATTTACAATTCTAATACAATTAGGAGTCCTTAAATTAAGGGATTAGTATTAATAGGTTGACATGGTAATTTAGTTTCCATCTTCCTCAAACATTCCATTCTCGTTCGGTCTCTCTCTCTCTCCGCCCTTAACTCTTCGTTCGGTTTCTCTCTCTCCGCCCTTACTATTTCTCTCTCTCCTCTTGAACTCGTCGACAGCGGAGTGAATCTACTTCTCTCTCCGCCCTTAATACTTCTCTCTCTCCTCTTGAAGCCTCTCGTCTTCAGCGGACTGAATCTATTTCGTCAGACGATAGAGTTCTTGCTTTGGTATGTACATGGTTGAAGTGATGTTGTCATACTATGAGTCTATACTTCTGGCCACATTCTGTTTATGTTAATTTTTTTATTGAATGAATTTTTCTTTATCTCCATGACTGGGTTATTTGCGATAGACATCATTTAACAGCATAATATTTGCTAAAGTGGATAATTATTTTCAAATTGTTTAGGCTCTTAACATATATAGTCTGCTTTTGAATGATCATGATTGTCTCATCTCCATTTTGCCATTTTACTTCTGCATCATATACCGACACAAAATCATTTTTTGGGGGCTTGATGTAATGCTTACGTTGTAGCTACGACAAGCAATAAAAAATAGATACTATTATATAATTGTTTGGTTACCTCTGTATTATGTTTTGGTTACTGTTAGATTGTGATTCGGATACCATTTTTGTTACCTTGATTTGGTATTTTGGTTACTTTTTTATGTTGTTATGGTTACCATGTATTTGCTTAGTATACATGGTTGACTAAACTGATTTTGGTGTACATGTTGTTTATGTATTGGTTACCATTTTTACATGTTTTGGTTACTATCATATAAATATTTGGTTACTTCTTTAGTATATTTTTGGTTACTATTAGTTTCTAATTTGGATTCCATTTTTGTTTCCTTGAGTTGAGATTCTGGTTACTATTTTTTGTTGTTCTGGTTACCATGTATTTGCTTAATATATATGGGTTGACTAAACTGTGTTTGGTCTATATGTTGTTTATGTATTGGTTACCATTAATATATGTTTTGGTTACCAGCATATAACTGTTTGGTTACTTCATGAGTATATTTTTTGTTACTTTTAGCTTATGATTTGGATGCCATTCTTTTTCCTTTAATTGGGTTTTTGGTTACTTTTATATGTTGTTTTGGTTACAATGTATTTGCTTAGTATACATTGGTTGACTAAACTGGACTTGGTCTACATGTTGTTTATGTGTTGATTACCATTAAAACATGATTTGGTTACTATCATATAAATGTTTGGTTACTTCTTTAGTATATTTTTTGGTATACATATTTTTGTTTTGGTGACCTTTAAATTATGTTTTGGTTAATATTATATATAACTGTTTGTTTATTACATAAAATGGTTTGTACTACATGTTGTTTATATTTTGGTTACAATTAGTTTATATAATATAATTTTTTTGTCACTGCTTTATTATGGTATGGTTAATGTTATATTATGATATGATACCTATGATTAATGGGTTCTCTATTCACTAATCCCAAGGTATTTCTCTTCCTCCCACAGGTTCATACAAAATGCAGAAGTCTTTTATAGAGAATGAGAGCAGTCGTGAAGAAAAAGTAGCAGCAGCCAAAAAACTAAAGTCTCATAAAGATTTGTAACAGATTTTGATTAATTCGGTTGTTCATACCTTGGTTTTTGTTGGATATTCATAACCATTTGTTATGGTTAGTAAATATGTAATGTTTATTGGAGCTTATATAAATGGGATTACATATTTGATTATATTATCAATTATTTGACATTATTTGTTGGTTCGTATTTGTTACTTCTAAGTTGTGTCTGATATATTGTTTGAAAGGTGCAATTGGTAACCAAACATGCATAGAAGGGTAACCATTTTATTTTTTGGTAGTAACCAGATAGTTACAAGCTCGTATCATGACATATATCAAATGTTAAAATGTACATGTGAGAGTATACATAGGCTGCCTAAATTGGGTTTGATATACAGGTTGTTTCTGTTTTGTTTACCATTAAAACATGTTCTGGATACTTTTATATAACTATTTGGTTACTTCTTTATTATGTTTTGGTTACTGTTATATTATGGTTTGGCTACTATCATTGTTTCCCCAGTGTGGGATTTTGGTTATTTTTATTTTTTATTCTGGTTAATATGTAATTGTTTAGTATACATGAATTGCCTAAATTGGGTTTCATTACATGATGTTTATGTTTTGGTTACCATTAAAACCTGTTCTGGTTACTATCATATAATTATGTGGTTACTGTTTTATTATAATTATAAGTTCGTATGAGGACTGTTATAAAGTGTTAAATATATATATTTTATTTATACCCTGTCATCATGATGGAATAAGAAACTCCAATTAAGAGTTTTCATTTATATATATGATAGTCATTTATAGATCTCATATTAAAATAAAAGTAGTTTGAGATGTAACAACTGAATAAACATTGTAAAGTAACCAAATTAATATTAGACAGTAACCAAATTACATAATCTTAGTAACCAAAATATAAACTACATTTTTACATGCAATTTTGAAGGTCTAAATGATGGAATTTGACCAAAAAACCCTGCAGTTCACCAGCAACGCTCGTGACTTTTGATCGTTGACCCGTTTCTGATGAAACTAGGCTATGGAAACGCCAAAATTCGACACTCCAAATTTGATAGAACAATGCATATCATGTTTTGCATTTCTCCAAGCGAACAAGTTGATGGAACTAGTATGCCGATAACTTCAAATTTGGTGTATTGGTTACTATCAGTCCATGTACCGTTGAAATAAAGTACAACAGGAATCAATTCCATTGTCTGATAACAGAATAAGTACTGTAAAGTAACCAAATCAATGTTAGCCAGTAACCAAACTACATAATGTTAGTAACCAGTACATAAAATACATTTGTACATTCATTTTACAATAGAAATAATCAGTATATTGATATTTATTACCAATTAAACTATAACAGTTGTATGAAGGTAACAAATGTAGCCAATAAGTAACCATCATAATAAAACAAACAAATATAAAACACCGTAATATTATATAGTAATAATCATAACAACATATACAGTAATCAAATCCAATTTAAACAGTAACCAACACATATTTATTTAGTAGCCACAAGATAAACACATTCTCCATTGCATTTTTATAGTAAAAACCAACCAGTATAACTTGATTGTTACCAACTAAAGGCTAAATATTGTAAGAATGTAACCAATGTAGCTAACAAGTAACCATTAATATAAAACATATAAGTATAAGTATAATTAGATTAATACAGTAACCAGGTCAGCATTAATGAGTAACTATTATAATTTTACATAGTAACCATGTCAGCATTAGCCAGTAACCAATATAATGTTAAACAGTAACCAAGTCAGCATTAGTCAGTAACCAAGTCATCATTTTTTAATAACCAAGTCAGCATTAGTAAGTAATAATATGCACTAACCAGTATAATTTTACACAGCAACCAAATAAACATTATACAGTAACCAAATCAATAATAAACAGTAACCAATTTCTATGTACTTAGTAACCAGAATATAAAACATATTTTTACATGCATTTTGCAATCAAAACAGTTAGTATACTGACTTTGTGACTAATTAAAGAGCGAAAAACTTAAGAAAGGTAACCAATATACGAGTATATAGTAACCACGGGGTAACCAAATAAACATTATACAGTAACCAAATCAATAATAAACAGTAACCAATTTATATGTACTTAGTAACCAGAATATAAAACAGATTTTTTCATGCATTTTGCTATCAAAACATTCAGTATACTGCCTTTGTTAATCGACATCAATTTTGGTTACTGTACACCATAAAAAATGTTACCAACCATGTGGTTAATGGTTACTAACATTAAATAATTATATATTCATGTAAACAATTAAATTTGTTGTATTGGTTACTGTCGGTCTCCATTGTCTGACAACTGAATAAACATTATAAAGTAACCAAATCAATATTAAACAGTAACCAAACTACATAATCTTAGTAACCAGAAAATAAACCATATTTTTACATACAATTTTGAAGGCCTAAATGATGGAATTTGACCAAAAAACCATGCAGTTCACCAGCAAAGCTAGTGATTTTTGATCGTTGCCCCGTTTCTAATAAAATTAGGCTCCGAAAACGTCAAAATTCGACACTCCAAATTTGACAACATTATACAGTAACCAAATTTAGATTAGACATGAAGCAAAAGTAGAGTATTAACCTTCAGCAAACCAATATTAGCTCATTAGGAGTAGCTAAATTGATCAGGCAGCCGATGCTTGAGTTCATTAGGCAGCCGATGCCTGAGTTCAGAGTGAATGTGACAAAGAGATAGCCTCAAAGCTTCCTTCTTCTTTTTTTATCGTCGATGTGAAGAAGAAAGAGTTTCAGTTTGGGTCGAAAAAGAAAAGGTTTCAGTTTGGTTATGTAAAGAATCAATCAACAATCAACAATCAAATTTGTTACAGATCGAGGCTGGTTACTAATCTTGAAGTTGTTGTTGATATTGAAGTTGCTGTTGATCTGAAGTTGTTGTTGATCTTCTTCGATATTATCCGATCTCAGAGTTGCATCGTCGTTGGAGAAGTCGTCTTCTCCGATCTGTCGTTGCTCTGTTTTTTCGGATCTGAAAGTTGCTTGTTTTCTTCATTAGCGTGAATTGTTGATCGGTTGGTTGAAAATATAAAAGTCGGTAACTGACGTGTAGGGTGTTAATGACCGTAATTTTAGCAACCTAATATTGTGTTATTGCGTTATTTTTGTAATTATTTTGTGAATGTTTTATTTTTATAAATACTTTCTAATTGTTGTATATTAGTGTTAAGAACCCTAAACTAATCTACTCTCTCAAATGGAAACATCAAATGAGGATTTAAGGATGTGATGTTACACGACCGCTCTAGGTCTGATCTATCCCACGCGAATGCAATCTAAACCAACAGAGGAGGGTATACATACTACTACTATCTCTGCGCCTACGACTCCGACCTACCAATTTGCCAATTTAACGTTTGTTCAAACTACACGTGTGTATTTACAAAAAAATATATTTGATCAATCTTCTTAATATATTTAAGTAAAAGAAATTTTATGCGGACATAATAATTGAACATAAAAATTAAAAATAAATGTTTTAAAATTTCACTTATTTGTATTTTGACTCTAATAATTTTCAAGCAAAAAGTTGGAAATATGAATTACATTTAAGAAAATTGTAATCTTGATTCTTGGCTTTTGATGATGTTATATTCAAAATTATTTATCTTTCCTGCCGCACTGAATTATATAATCAGCAATTTGGAAAAGAAAAGTATTTTGTTGACTCTACAAGAACCTATTTATCTTCCTTCAGAGGACGCACAAACTAGAAAGCTAATCAAGAAGAAAAGTTGGAAAAAAAGAAAGAAGCAGCAGCATTTTTGGATCAAGTAATGCAAAATTGAGCTCCGTGCGTTGAGTGATAACAAAGTACAGCCCCCTTTAAATTCTACTACTACTTGCGGCTGAGACTTGAGATTACACAGCTTTCTGCTATTCTGCATTAATTGTCCTTTTTCGTCTTGTCCAACACAATTATTCAGTATCTATAAAATGGAAGTGTGTGTGTGTGTGTGAGATTTCAAAGCCTCTATTAAAAGGCCATTAAACCATTATTTGTCAGTTAGGGGCCACAAATTATTGGGGATTGAGACTTAACAAGGATAGGAGATTCATGAGGAGCCAAACTAAAAGACTTTGAAAATACTAAAAAAATTGGGTTATTTTTCCACGCAAGATCATCATGAGCTCTGTTCATATTTTGGTACTGATTATTATAGTCTGCAGTATTGGACTTCACTCAGGTACTGCAGAAAACAATACTCCTCTATCTTGCATGAGCCAATTTACTTTTTACATACATTTCGTTGTTTCTCCTTTGGCAGGTTCATGTAATAAGGAATATTTAGCTTCAGTCTATGGAAATATCACTACAACAAGTATGAGAACAGAACAGGCATACCTGATCCACAGAAAACTTTTGCTATATGGTAAAGTTTTTCATCCACAAATTTTCAAGAAAATCTTCACACATGACTTTTTATTTGATTTTCTATGTTACAAACATTCTTCAGGGAGTTGTACAAACAGAGATTTGAGCATTTCACAAAGCAGGGGATCATCAACTGGTATACCTCAGTTCATAGTCCAGATAGTGAACACCTGTGTTTCTGGGTGTGCACCTTCAAATATACACCTCCGCTGTGGTTGGTTTGCTTCTGCAAGAATAGTGAATCCAACAACTTTCAAGAGGCTGGCTTATGATGATTGCTTGGTGAATGGAGGAAAGCCACTGAGAACAAGCCAGATAATTAGATTCACTTACTCAAATTCCTTCATGTACCCAATTGCATTCAAATCTGCCACGTTTTGCTAATTTTCAGCTGAAACAACGCCTTAAATTTTGAGATTTTTAAAAAACCCATCCCTTTTCTTTTTGCAGCCTGTCACATAACTCAAACCCTTTAGAGATTTGTTTATTTTTGGAACTTTCAAACTATTTGGTTATATTCCTCCTTTTAGTGCTGAATTATCTCATCTTTTGGGGTCTAAAACAGAGTGCTGGAACAAGCCAAGTCCATTTATTTTATTGAATTGGCATTACTCTGGAGTCTGAGCTTTTGATCAGAGTAAAGAAGACTACTGTTTAGACGGCTGATGGAAGACCTTAGACTCTGGTGCTCCTTTTTGCAGTCTCCCTCTTTGTCTTCAAGAATCCTATAAACATACAGAGTCACTAGAGAAAAGAGAGACCAGTGAGATATATTTGTGAAATTCTAAATTTTAAATTGTGATATTAGTTTTTATATTTTTTTGTATTTGTCATACTTTTACAATGTTAACTATCATGTTAACCAAAATTAGATGAATTTACATCACTTTTACATTTTAGAATTTGGCATATTTACTAGGGGAAAAAATCTAATGGGACTCTTTTTCGTACTCTGTTATTTTAGAGCCGTAGAATATTTTTGTGAAGCAACATTGGCACAATCCAAGAAGTGTCAGCAGAGGTTGGATTTGTTGGATGCAAGACAAAATAAAAGAGACCCTTAAAATTCTCTCTCTTTCATGAGTTGGGGCCGGGGTGAGGGCAATCTACAAAAGCTAGTTGGGAATGGACAAAGACAACTAGAAGAGTTACTCTGTCCGTAGGGTTTAATACTCCTGGACTCTTGTATAGACTAGATAGATTTTCCCTTGCTTTTTCTTGGTTTGATTGGGATTTATTACAATTGGTAGGCACATGGTTTTGGGACCAACTCTTCTGCCAGAAACATGAAAGTCTGTACTAATCATTCTTGGAAACAGATGCAAATTCCGAATGTACGAGTAATACTCCCTCCATCCCATAATAACTGTCGCTTTAGCTTGATGCACATGGATTAAGAAAGTCATTTAGTGCTATCATTTATTAATTAAAATTGGTGTGAAATTTCATCACTACCCCTTTATGGGAAGTTGAAAACTATTAATATAAGGAAAAAATTTATTGGGACAATGAGAGAAGGTAGGAGTGATATAGGAAAGTAAATAATTTATTCTCTTAGAAAGTTGTAAACGACAAATAAATTGAAAAAAAAATTTCCTTCTAAAACGACAGTTATTATGGGACGGAGGTAGTATTTCAATTCAAACTCCAAAAACTTAAAAACGCATAACGAGAGAAGATTTTTTTTCAATGGCCTAAAAAATTTATACTTGCCAGAAAAAATCATCTAACAGTAGCATTTTACAAGAACCACTTTAATCACAGGAAATTATCTAAAATTTGCAGAACATTATCAAACCAAAATGAATCTTTGCTACAAAGTTTGCCCATTCTATTGACTAAAGACTCCAATCTAATTAACAGACAATAGACAAGCCATTTCAAAATATTAAGCAGAAGGCAGTCATGAATAAATCCTATAACTTTAAGCAAAAATCCACTCATGGAATCTAAACACATGATTCGAGCCACTTCAACTATCTACAATACATTCTTGCTTGTTTAAGGAAACAATGACAACCAAAAATAAAACACAAGGAAAGAAGTGACAATTAAATACGGTGTTTGTAGATAATACCTATAAGGGCACCAAGACTTGAAACTCTTTTAGCATTTAGTGACAACCAGGTTCAAGAGTCTATCAATACAACACTACTTCACCTTATCTCCCCTGTGGATTAATAATCTGTGAAAAGACTTGGCTTTGGTCCTCTGATCCTTCTCCCTCTTCCTCAATGCTAATCATTGTTACATTCATAGCATAAGCATCATTGGCCATCTGTTCCGCCACCGCTTTAGGTCCATCCGGATTATTTTGCAGTTGAAGTGCATACTCAAGATTCCACAGCACTGAACCCATGGTTGGGCGATCAGTTCCTTGATCAGATAAGCACGCTAAAGCTATATCGATGAAGCTCTTCAAGCATTCGGAACTAATCTCCTCCTTAATATTTGGATCAATAAGGTCTTCTAGAGTGTCATTCTTGTGGCATTCTTGTGCCCAATCTGCAAGACAAGCTTGTTCGTTTGGAAGGGCTGAATTAATTGGGAGCATTGCACTTAACACTTCAAAAAGGACTACTCCAAATGAATAAACATCAGATTTATCTGTCAGTTGTTGGCGTCGAAAGTACTCTGGATCTAAGTACCCAAAACTACCTTTCACCACTGTGCTAACATGAGTTTGGTTGAGAGTAGGGCCTGTTTTCGAGAGTCCAAAATCAGAAACTTTTGCAACCCACTTCTCATCTAGTAGAATATTTGTAGTTTTGACATCTCTATGAATGATTGTGTGCTTGGCACCAGTGTGGAGATAGTGAAGCCCCCTAGCAGCACCAATACAAATATTCAGTCTTTGCATCCAAGACAAAGGAGGTTCTCTTCTCCTATTAAGGTGTTCCCTTAAAGTCCCATTAGCCATGTAGTCATAAACCAAAATCATCTCTTCATTTTCTTCACAAGCCCCAATCAAAGATACCAAATGTCGGTGTCTAAGCTTTGAGAGCAAGTCAATTTCAGTTAGGAACTCATGAATTCCTTGTTGTGAAGATCGGTTTGCTCTCTTAATGGCAACTGTAGTCTTTCCATCGATAACCCCTCTATAGACCTTTCCAAATCCTCCTACCCCTATAACTACTGACTCATCGAAATTCTTGGTAGCTAGTCTTATATCTGCTAGTGAAAAATGTCTGCAAAGGCCTCTTCCAAGAGTAGAAAGGAGGCTACTTCCACTACTCTTGCCCGAGTTAATTGTTGTCTTGGTCACTGAAGAACTATAAATTGGTAGCCAACCAACCCCACAAGACTTCTCTCCATCGCCACTTCTCTTCCTATGCTTCATAAAAAATATCAGACCAAGAATTAAACTTAAACAAGCTAATGCCCCTACCCCCAGACCAATTATTAGGCCACTGTTACTGGATTTTGAACGTGGAAAAGACTTGTTTACATTAGACTCGGCCTGAACAAGCAAATCTGATGGAACGGGATTTGGACCTGCCAAATTTCCTCGTGTATCATTTATCTTAAAGATCTCCAATCCATTGAGAATAGCATCATAAAATTGTGGCTGCATTCTTACGTTTGGATGCAAAGCCACCCAGATTTGTTCGTTACCGTTTCTATCGCTAACACGCACAACATAGTCCATGTACATTGGCACTCCCATTCCAGGTGCCATTGCAACAATATCAGCAGCTTCAAATGCTGTCTGGTTGTTAATGTAAATTGAAAACACCCTCTGATTAACCTTCGAACACCAATACTCGCAGAAATGGAGCCTCACGAGGTAAGTGAAATTCACATCAACTTCAACCAACCATGTGAGATTGTAGCCCTCATTAATATGTGGGTTTGGACCCATTGATCTGGCCGTCTTATAAACATCAACAGGAGCAATGTACTCAGGCAAATCTCTTGGATATATAATTGGCACACTTTTATTAGCCTGAGAGGCCACACCAGAGGCAGACCCATATATATAAGGCATGTCATTGTACCAAGTCCGAGTTAGGCCAGAGTCCTCATTAGGCGAAATGTATTGTCCACCAACATTAAGCCTGATCATTGTTTGGAAAGTAAAGTTGTCTGCATAAATGGTCTGGTCACTAAACCCCACCAAATCAGCTGAATGGAAAATTTGTGGCATGGAAATAACTTCAATGCCATTGACAAAGGCAAAAGACCCTTTGTCATTCCATGAAGGTATGAAAATAAGATCTAGTGTAGCAGATTGGATTGGCCTAAGGGAGAATTCTCTGATTATATAAGCTTGTGTTAATGCTTGGGCTGTAACTGCAGCACTAAAATTATGGAGGAGTGTGTATTCATTTGCGGTTACAGAGAAAAAGGAACTGGAACAATTGAAATTGTTGTATGAAGATGGATAGAAATGAAGTCTGATCCAGTAACGGGTGGAGGAATTGGGAGTGACTGAAAATTTGTATGTGGATTCTGACTTGAAAATTCTGGCAGTCATGTAAGGAACAGTGGAAGGCAATGAAGGATCTTGGGATTGAGCTGTAGATGTGAAAGTGTTATCAGAAGAGGTTAGGAATTTCGAATCAGGAATCCAATTCCGGCCACTAGAATCCTTGGCGGGATTTGTAGCACCGCAGGCTAATACAAAGGAATCAGAACTTGAAACAGGGGAATTGGAGGCTGAATAGACTGTGTCTATGATAAATGAAAGTATAATCAGAGAAAACAAGACATGGGTATTGACGAACATAGCTAAAGAAATATACCCTTTGATGTTAATTGATTAGGAAAGTGAAGAAAAAAAATTGAAGGAAAAAGATGGCATACAAGAAAACAGAGTTTAAAGAAAACTAAAGAATGAATTTATAATATCATGTATGCCAGCCTTACATGGATGAGAAAATGATTTAAATGCACTGAAAAATGAAATCTAATTAATCTAGACCAGCGTTCAGTTGCATGAAAATGTAGAGATTTTTACAAACTGTCCTTGAGTTTTCCATAGGAAGAAAAGATTTGAAGGCTTTTTATTTTGTGAGTTGTGATTTTAAGATGTAATGTGATTTGATGAGGAATTGGTTAGGGGGAGAGAGAGAGAGTAATTGGGGAAGGAAGCAAAGAGGATGGTAACGTACAAATTTGATGCTGGAGTTTTGGGCATTCACTGATTAATTATAGCTCTAACAAATTAGCGTTTCTTTAGGTAGAACTTGGGAGAGGACTGTTCTCGTCTTACCCTTCTTTTTTCTTTTTTTTTGAAGAAACTTTTAATATGAAGGTGCAAGAGTTATCTTTAAGCACTTCAATGGATGCCACTACCTTATTAACATTTTTTACTTGCCTAGCAATACCATAATAATATCTTTAGGCAATAATTTATCTGAACGTTATAATTTTATTGATTATTTTTTATTCTTCGGGTCAATTAGTACCTCTAAAAAAGTATTTTTATTTAATACTTTGGGATTATGCAAGTGATCTTAGATAGTCCATTGAATTATAAACTTACAAATAATCTCTAAGATAAAATAGTGCCTAAAAGAATGAAAATAACATAAATAATTCAATCACATTCATTACTATGCAAACAACACATGCATTGGTGCAATTTTAGTAATATTTCTTTAACACTTTATCAACTTCTTTTTTTATTACAAGGGTAACATATCTGGTCCTAGGAAAATTCCTTAAAAAAAATAAAATTTGTTTGCCTATCAAACATTAAATAAAACCTTGAACATCATACATAGTATTTGTATAAAATAATGCTTTGAATTAGCCAACTACTTTGTCATTTTCCTTTGATCATTATTCCCATTTTAAGTCTGAGCATCTTTACAAATTACAATCATATCCATATAAAATTATAGTTAGTAGATCTAAAACACCATACAATATCATATCACACCCACCTTCAAAGCCATGTCTATGTCTAATCTTCTCAGTTTTGCTGCCTCCAAATCTTTCCTTCCCCTTATTGCTCTACCTCTTTTCTACTGGGCCTATAATTTCCCAAAGCGCAATCCCAAGCAAACCAGCCTTGTGTTCTATGTTCATGACTACTTTACTGGCCAAGACACTTCTGCCATAACAGTAGCTGGAAAAGATGGGCCTTCAACAAGTATACTACACTTTGGGACAGTGGTGGCGGTCGATGATCCAGTAACCGAAGGCCCAGATCAAAAGTCCAAAGAGATCGGTAGGGCCCAAGGTTTGTACATAAACTCTCAACTAAATGGTAAAGCATTGCACTTGGTATTTTCTGTGATATTTAGTGATGGGGAATATAAAGGAAGTACTTTGGAGATTCAAGGGGCTGATGTTTTTGGGATGGAGGAGAGGGAATTTTCCATTGTTTCTGGGACAGGCTATTTTCGGTTTGTCAAGGGGTATGGGATTTTGACTACTGAATTTATGGACATACCAAATTTGAGAGCTATTCTCAAGCTTAATATAACACTTCAACATTATTGACATGGAGGGTGGAGGGTGGAGGGTGGAGGGCGGAGGGGGTTTGTGAACTTGTATCTTGTCGACAAACTTGTAACGTGAATGCCTAGTTATCAGTTATTCCATTCGTTCTTAAATAAGTGTCGTTTAAGGTTTTTGCACGTAAATTAACATTATTGACATATTTATTTTTCTTTTATGAGAGTTTTTTTATTCCAAAGGGGAGAGGGGGGAGGGGGGTTGTGAACTTGCATCTTGTCTACAAACTAGTAACGTGAATGGCTAGATATCGTATTAATCCGAATAAGATAAAGCGTTGAATTTATAAATTTTATGAATATTTTTTTCTTTTTTTGGAGGCACATATATTGATGACGGCCAAAAAAATTATCCACACACTAAATCTCGGGGCATAGAGTTAATTGTATGACACTCGGGACAGACATGATTGATGTGGTAGAGGTGATAATAATATGCTATGCATGGTTTTAAAATTTGGATTGGGCTGTCAGTTAAAATTGGAATCGGTCGGCGTTCTAATTCGATTTGAACTAATAAATTATTTTTAATCAAAAATCGGTGACCCACAGGTCGAACCGGTTGTTCAACCAGTAATAAAATTGGTTAATTGACCCGATGAGCCGGTTTTTAATTTTTTTATTTTTTGTACCAATTTTTTTTTAATATTAAAATGAATCGCTTTTAGTAACTTAATTTTATTATTGTTAGTTCATAAAAAATGAAATTTTTTAAAATTTTATTAATTACTAACAATATATATTTATATATTAATGAATAATGACGTCACTTGGTCAATAACGGTTCAACCATTGGTTTGATCAGTAACCCATTCACACTGTATTTTTTCCAGTTCAGTATCCGGTTCGAGTTGCATGAATCTTCTCAATCTTGATTATTTTATGACTAATGTTAGTGCGGTAGTCGTTTCTTATTTTTTTTGTTATCTTAAATTATGTCTTAAATGATGTCATTATTAAATTGATTCAATATATTTATTCTATAATTAATTTTATAATAAAATATTATTTATCTTACTCAAATTTAAGATAATGATATATATTGTGACATTACATGTCAACTTTTTATTGCGAGTTATATAAATAAATTTAATTGATAATGACACTTTTATAATTATATTTAATTTTATGTATTAATATGCAGCACAATTAGTATAATTTAACAGAAAAATTTTACAATATACTATAATATATAATAGGACTCCAAAATTTAAGACCCTAATATTTTGAATTGTTTATTGTTGCTGGTATTACTTATAAAGGGTTTGATCGGATTTGAGTATGTAGATAAGAGGGGGTGTGAAAAACGTGTTTAGCGTGGGGAAATGGGAGACGGGAAAATAGGGAAAAACATGTCTTTGGGTGTTCAATGAAGAATCTTTCTTGTCATTTTCATTATATATTTTTTTTTACTAGTAGTACTATATAATAATATAATATAAGACGATTTATATATACTCAAGAGAAAATATTAAATATTTTCTATTTTGACTCTAAAAAATAGAATAATTGAAAGAGAAGATAAATGATAATTATTTAGTGCATGAATAATAATAAATACAATTATTTAATATTATAATTAATAAAAAAATTTAATGTGTGACTTAAATTACTTATATAACGATAAAAAGGGAGTATTTTTTATGCACCTATGTGTTCTTATAGTAATTTGCTTTGTTGATGAGAGTATTATTTTTGGAAAATAATGTATCTTCTAATTTTATATGTTTGATTTTTTAGTTGTGAATGATATGGATAACTATAGTTAGGTGATGTTTGTTTACCACTTTTTACCTCTGAAAGCTCTCCTTCTTTTTCGGTCAGACCCAATTGCTTGTTTGATAAAAATTCTATCACCTCTGTAAGCCTCTATTTCGGTAAAAGATGAAATCATGTCTGGATCGGAGAGAGGAGCATCTGAACTCTTTATTACGGAAGTACCCTCATAAATTCAAAGAAATTATCTCCTCTCCGTCTTTCTTCTTGATTTCTCCTCCGTTCTGATTGTCTCAGCCAGATCTTCTTCGTTCCGGTGTCGCCTTTAGTCTGTTCTTTAAGCTCCAGCTAGATCGCCTCCGACTCTGGCCAGATCTCCTTTGTTCTGGCTAGATTGCATCGCCTCTTCTCTTCTCCGTTCTGCTCATGGAAGAAAGCAGAAATTGATTTGGTCATAAAAAAAATTTACTTTGTTGTCTCTCGTTCTCCTCGCTTGAAGAAGTTGATTTGATTTATAGAAGAAATTGATTTGGTCTGCTTAAACTGATTTTGTATTTATGGATGGAATATATTTTATAATTAATACAATCTATTTATATATATATATATATATATATATATATATATATATATATATATATATATATATATATATATTACCATATTTGAAAGCAGATTCTATTTCATATATGTAAATATAGTTATTTATTAATATTTTTCTACATATTAAATTTAATTAATATAATTAATTTTTTTAGTAAAATTAATAATTTAAGTGTGTATATTATAATTTTTCTCATAAAGTATTCCAAGCAATTTACAAGGTTAAAAGTGTAAAATGCTCTTATTAAGATGTTTTAGAAAATTCAATTACCAAACAACATTATAAGTTCAGATGTTATTTCATTCAGATGATCTAATTTATTAAGACATATTAATCATTCAGATCTTAATTGCTCAATTTTATCAAATATCACCTTAGTAATATTTTAATAATATATTTAATACGGTGAGACCCAACTATATATTGATATATGTTGTAAGACCCCAAATTTTATGAAATAAAAGTATTCAATTTTTCTTATAATTACTATGCAGTAAATGGTTAAATTGATAAATATTAAAGTTAAGGGTGATATATGATTTTTTTTTTTCAAAATACACAAGTGGTTATAAAATATTCATTATTGTCGGGGAATATTCGTTTGATCGTGGAATATTCTTACTGTCGAGGAATATTCATACGACGGCGCAGCCTTTTGTGGGCCCCATAACGGAAAGCGATAGGATGAATAAAATGACAAAAATAAGTTGTTTATAAATAACGGCGTAGTTGTTACCGTTAATACTGTTGGAATACCCGGTGGTTAAAGCACGGTAATACGCGTTGTTACACAGTAGCACACGGTATTGCACCAATTATTAATTTTTACGTAAGAAGGCATTACTCAATAATTGTTACAGTAATTATTATTCAGTATTTTATTTTATTGATTCAATAATTGCTGCGTTGATATTTTATATTACTGTTGTTTTAATAATTGTCACTACACAGTATTTTCTATTATCGGAGCAATAATTCATATTATCTGAATAATATTATTAGATAACATTATTGGCAATGTCTAGAAAGTTCTGTCTAATGAGAGGTTTGGTCATCTAATTGCGCGCCAGTAAGGAAGAGATCCTTATTGGAAAGCCCCATCTTTCCTGGGAACGGCCTGGTTGCCAGTACTGTGGTTCTGTAAATATTATTTGTGTATAATTAGTTATTGATTTATATGATGAGGAAAATATTGATTTTATGTGGATATAGATGGAGAAAATTTTTAATGTGACAATTGTTGAAAATTAATATTTTATCATTTTCTGATAAAATAATTCATTTAAATATATTATTTTAATAATATATTGATGATGATATTTTTACAATGAATGTGGGATATATGAGTATATGAGGAGGAAGAGTATTTTTGTGGCATTAAATGATTAACACATATTTTGTGTGTTGGTGGACACAATTCTTGATCGAAAATTTATTATTGACTGTAAAATCGTCCGTTTGTGGATTTCAGTCAATTTCTGTTTGGAATTTAGAAAAACTTTCTTCTGCAAAGTTGTAGAGAATTGAATTTCCTATAAAAACTCGCGAGATTCGAATATTCTGATAAAAGGGCTATTTATTACGAATTATTGAAGTTCCGAATTATTGAGTCTGAATTGATTTTTGTTACAAAAATTGTTTAAAACATGTTTTGCATTTTTGGTGCATTTGTGTGAAAAATATGTTTTTGATGTGGTGGGCTAAGGAAAATTTGGTTATAAATATATTATTATATTCAATTTTCTACTTTGGTGTTCTAAGCAATTTCCTATAAATAGGTGCTTAGGTTAGAATTGAAAATCACACCAGAAACTGAAGTTTTCTCTCTATTTCTCTCTCTATATTATCGAGTGTATTCTTGTGAGTATTTTGATATCTTGAGTGTTGCTATACGGTGCAAGTTCGTTCAGCGTTATTCCAGTCAGGAGTACTGCTCTTTTGAGGTAAGGGATATTGTTGTAAGGGATTGTAAGGGATAGTAAGGGATGTTATTTCTTCTTAAATGATATTATTTTCTTCAATATCATTATGCCGAAGTATTGATCTGAACTTTTTATCAAATTTGGAACTTTTCATGTCGGGGTTACTATTCACGAGTTACTATTCATGAGTTAGTATTTACGAGTTACTATTCACGAGTTACTATTCACGAGTTACTATTCATGGATTACTATTTAGGAGTTACTATTCATGACAAAATTGGTTTCTTTTTCTAACCAAATTATAGTTGATTTATGAATATTACTCTTGAGATTAAAACTATATGTTGATCATATTATTTTTTTATCATATATAATATTTTTATAACCCTGATGATGATATTTCTCTTTGACTTGAGTGTAAAGATGGGTAGATTATTGGTATGATCATGACTAGGGTTCTCTTTGTCCAGTAGTGAAAAGTTGAATTGTGACTGGTATGATCATGACCATTGAATTTATAATTGAATATCTTTAGCTTAAGTGCAAAGGTGAAATGATCAACATGGTTATAATTATTGGTTATATAAATTCTGAAATGATTATATATTTCTTTGAGATAATAATATATTTGGCCTGTAGTGCAAATATGAACTATTGAGGAATATCTTTGGCCTGTAGTGCAAAGATGAGTTGTTGATGAATATCTTTGGCCCGTAGTGCAAAGATGAAATTATTAGTATGATTATGAACAGAAACTGTGATTTGGTATAACCATGATCTTTGATGTTTCAGGTAAAGACAAGTGATGAAAATTATCTTTGTTCTGGATGAGAAGAGGAATTTAGAACTACAATTATGATTATGAGTTATACATGTGATTGTTGACATAAATTGTTGATTGATGTTACAGGGATAAAACATTATTGGTGGACTTTTAACATAGAGAAGATAATAGACTTTATAGTCTATTTGACTCTTCTAATGGATTGCTCGTTCCGCTGCAACTATGGTTGAAAAGTTTTATCATCTACCATATGTTCTAAATCTCTGATTTAATTCTGTTGAAGGCTATTGATAACTTATTTATCTTTAGTCATGATATTCTTTACTGGGCTAGTTGTGCTCACTCTTCTGTTTCACAATTCATTTCAGGTAATAAAAGTGTAACTGGGTCGAGCGAGGGATAACAAGGGAATAGAACGGTGGTCTCTAGCTGTGGAGTTTTCCCTAAACAGTATAGACAAGTGTGTTGTATACATCTTTTAGGAGTTATATTTGGTGAATCATATAGGGTGAGGCGAACCCAACGTTGGAAGGGTGTTTTGTCACTATCATACAAGATGTCTAATGATATACAATCTCGTGTCATCATAAGACAGGGTTGTGCTCATCCACTTGCTGAGTACCTTTAAGTAAGGTGTCATTGTGACGTACTACCCAAGGTTGGGACATGAGTCACAGTTGGTATATATTTGTATTTAAACTCACAGTTTATGTATTGTCGTATTTTGCACGACAATTGTATTAATGAAGTTGTAGTTGTTTCTGTACCATGTATTTGGCGACTCAAAATGGGTTGGATGGAATGGACCTATTTTGGGGGCGTCACATATGTCGCATTCGTTATTCGATAGAAAATTTTCGCAAACTAAAGATAAAATATTAATAATTAATAATATAAGTATTTATGTTTTTTTTCCTACTAATTGTTTTATTGTTGTAATAATATAGGAAAAATTGAGAATAATTTCTAAAGCAAAAGAATAAAATGTTAAATAAAACAAAAGGAAAATGATTTTTGTGCTGACAAATGAACACGCGAGTAGACTCGTGGCAAATGCTCTTCAAATTGAATTGCTTAAAACATATATGAGTTGCATCGTAAGTGATAAATGATTTAAATGTTTTTTGATACATTGCAAAACGAATCAAATTCTGATTTCATGATATTGACATTAAAATGTGTTTCACGTTATATTACTATTCTCTTATTATTATCGGTGGATTCCAGTTGGTATTCTCACAGCATAAACTCTTTGTGTTTTCGTTCCGCATTACGGGGCACACTGCCTATGCTCAATTTTTTTTTATAGGTATAGTGAGAGAAGCAAAAATAAAATTTAATAAATTTGAAATGACAAATTTATATAAAAGAAGTTAAACTTAGAGAGGTAAAAAAAAACTTAAACTACTATTCTAAACAAAAAATTAAACACCCGGTGTATAATATATTCAAATTATGTATCCGTCCCGATAATTACCATGCATTAAGTAATACCACTCGGACCAAAGACCTTCCGTTCATGGTGGTTTATATTCTTTCGTATGCATTCTCGGACCAAAGAGCTTCAGTTCATGGTGGTTTATATTGTTTCGTATGCTTTTGTTGTGGTGGATGGTAAAGACGATGGCGGATGACAGACTAAAAGTGGTGGATGATCATGACGATTGCAAATGATGGTGGGGGTATGAAGATGGATGAAAGTGGTTAATATGAAGTTTATTTTTGAATAAGTTGGTCAATTGGTCAATAGAATGCTGACGCGCAGACGAGACTCTATGTGTCAACATTCTATTGACCAATTGACTAACTTACCAAAAAATAAATTTTAAAATAACCGGATCCGAAGATGGATGGTGTTGTAATCATACAGTGAAGTGATGAATGGTGGTTAGAAATTGTTGTTTAAAAAAAAGAAAAGAAGGGAATATCAGACATTCCGCACTCAACTAGGTGCAATGCAATTGCCCGCAACTGTTGTGAGTTGTGACCTCATTTTATAATCTAGGGTGAAGAGAGTTAAAATATTCTTTTTCTGGTTAAGTTTACTAGAAAATTGATTTTTCTTAACACAGAAACAAATTTAGCATAATTATAACAAAAAATGTTTTTCTAAGCTTAAATTAAATTATATATTTTATAGAGTATATTAATAATTTAATGTGGAGGCTTAACTTGATTGGTCCTGTTTATTCAAGTAAGTATGTTGAGATTAAACCAAATTTAAATAAATGGGAAATTAACGAATTTATTATTTGGATAATGATGAAATAGCCTACCCTACTAAAAGTGTATATATATATATATATATATATATATATATATATATATATATATATTGGAAAGTATTATTGTTATTATGAACTCAATAGTCGGTGTGACACCTACTTATTTACCACCCACCAAACCCCCAACCAGCATCCTCCCGTCCTTCCCTCTCCATCTTTCAAGATTTTTCACTATCTAAAAATTATACTTCCACCTTTTTAAGATTTAGAAATTCACTTAATAAACTCATAATTTTAAAAGCTAATTTTACATTTTTAAATATATTTTTAATATTAACAGTAAAAGTTTACATTTTATGCCACGATATTAATTCAACAATTCCTCGTTACCTTTTATTACCTGTGCTACATGTGAACATATTTTACGCAATTATATTATTTCAATAATTTCTCCTAACCTTTTACTGCTTATGCCACATGTGAAAAAACTTGTAAATTATTATTGGGCGACCACCACAAATAATTATATCTCGCCCATCATTTAGATATCAAAAATAAAATAATTTTTTTATTATTACATATATACTGAGTTATACCAAAATCATCATGATCTAACCACCATCCGCCACGTGACCCTCTCCCTCAACCTATTCCTTCTGTCTTGGGTAGCTGTTCTATTAATTACCCTGCTAATATTTTATTCGTATACATACAATCACACACATACATATTATATATCACATATAAGCACATCCCCTTCTCCTATTTACCCACTAGCGCATTTCTTTCTCATTCCTCTCCTCTCCCCTGAATTCAAGAGGCAGAGCATTTCTTCTTCTCTCTCTAACATATACTCAAACGACCAGGTAATACTCGCACATTTATACATTCCTGCTCTTCCATTTTTGGTGACAAGTTCATAATTTTTTTCGTATTTTCCTGCCAATTCTTGATGATTCCACTTGGTGTCTCTATTGGGTAATTATTGATATTAAGGGATCTCTTTTAAAATATGTTTAATTTTTCGATTATTTCGATGCCATATGCTGTGACTTGTAGTTTAGGGAAGTAGTTGAAGCTTTTAAATTTCAGTTAGATTTTTGGCACAGATCCACCTCAACGGTTTTATTTAAAGTTTCTCATTGATTTGAGGTTTACCTTAGTTTGTACGCATCCCACATTGCTTTCACTTATCAAGATCTGGTGCGTGACTAATTTATCTGTATTTTTAGTCATTATTTGCACAAAAGACTCGATTTTTATTCAAGTTTTTCATTAATTTGTGAGTTTTTCTGAATACTGAAGATCTACTTCATTAAATTTCAGGCTTCTTTAAAGTATAGATTGTGTGGACATAAATTCCTTAAATTATATCTTCGTATATTATTATTTGATTTTGATTGTATAGGGATTTCTTATGTTGGGATTAAAAAAATAATATCATCATATCACGTGTTTTCCATGAAACCTTTGGATGATTCTTTTAGACGATGTTTAGTTGTACCATTTTTGAAACTTCAAAACACATTTGTTTATTATCTTGCAGAGATCTTAAATTGCATTGCTTATACTTTAGTTCTAGCAGACGAATCACAGAAATCAAGGTTGTCATAAATGGGGAAATTTTGAAAATTCACTGCTTGTATGTTCTGTAGAGAACCTTTTGTATTAACTTTAAGGGTTAGAAAAGATATTATAGGATGATTCCATACTTTGTTTTGTCTCTTATGTGAATCTAAATTGTGTCTCTGTCACGCACAGGTTTTTCGATTCATTTGACGGACCTTTTCCTTTAAATTTCGCCATTACTTCAAGTGTCAGCAAGTTATGTGCTAACATTTTATCTCCACACAGGCAGGCGCCTTTGAGTCAACACCATGGCTACTGGACAACTTTTCTCCAAGACTACACAAGCACTGTTCTACAACTATAAGCAGCTACCTATCCAACGAATGCTTGATTTTGACTTTCTTTGTGGTGTGTATACCGTCCTATACAGTTGCTCGTTATAATTAAGTTCTTGATTTATATTTTTCCAATGTTAAATTTTCGATTGAGAACATGTGCTGTATTATTTTATTGTATTGACACTTGACAGGAAGGGAAACGCCGTCAGTTGCTGGAATCATTAATCCTGGCGCTGAGGGATTTCAGAAACTCTTTTTTGGCCAGGAAGAAATTGCCATACCAGTGCATTCAACGTGCGTTTTATTCCTTTTTTGTTTCATTCTGGGTGTTTTATGTTTTCCATTCAATGTGTAAATTGTATTGATCCTGAAATTGAAAAAGATATTTTAACATGCTTGTAACTAACATACTCCTTCTGTTCCAAAGTTAGAGATACATTTCTAGACTATAAAGTGGCATGGAGTTCCTAATAGTCATTTACTTGGTCAATGCTGAAGGCTGGGAAAACATAAACGTGTTGTCGCTTAAAACTGAGTGTGAAAATTATGCACTTATGTTGATAGATAGGGAGTGAAAATACATGCTTAGTGTTGTCATTTCCAAGTTGGGAATGTTACAACTCAATCATAAACTATAGTCTTCTTCTGACAATAGCTTGTACTTGTAGTGACCTTGCAGAATTTACTTTGTTGACTATGGTTCTTGAATGGTTCAAGCCAATTCCAATTCGTCTTGTGCAGTTAGAGTACTGGATTTGTAGTTCAAGCTGAGTTTTCTAACCTTAATTGGGGTTTACATTGTTTGGCAGCATTGAAGCCGCCTGTGCTGTACATCCTACTGCTGATGTATTCATAAACTTTGCATCATTCAGAAGGTCAGTTCTCAAATGTTTATAACGTCCTGAAATGTAAAATTACTTTATTGTACTAATATTAATCATATTAATTGACATGTTTCCAGTGCTGCTGCTTCATCTAAGTCTGCTCTGAAACAGCCAACCATTAGGGTTGTGGCTATAATAGCTGAAGGTGTTCCTGAATCGGACACCAAGGAATTGATTGCATTTGCAAGAGCGAACAATAAGGTAGAAAATGATGAATTTATTTTCCTCGACATTTGTCCTTAATTTACAGCTAGATGACATTTTGACCATGCTAAAGTCATTGAATATAGATGAAGACAATGCAGTTATTTGACCGTTAAACATACTGCCATTAGCTTAATGTTGTTTGTCACTTGATCTCTCTGTCATATTGTCATTATGTTGTAGTTTAAGATTGCTTCTTGATATGTTTGATGGTCTGTGTAGGTTGTTATTGGCCCAGCAACTGTTGGAGGTATTCAAGCTGGGGCTTTTAAGATTGGTGACACTGCTGGAACAATTGACAATATCATTCAGTGCAAGCTGTATAGGCCTGGATCTGTTGGATTTGTATCCAAATCTGTGAGTAGTCCTCCCAGGTTTCTTGTTTTTAAAAAAAAAAAAATTTAAATGCGGTTTACTCATGAGGCCTTTACTCTGCTGTCAAAAAGCAGTAGTACCATTATATTTTGTTTTTTAAAAGCTAAGAAATCCTACCAAATTCAATGATATGTTTTGATTATTTTAATTGGTTTTCTTGATATTTTGTTTCTGTGTACCATATTGGTGATGCTATATAGGTTCTCTTGATATAATTTTCACTTTTAAAACTTCTGCATGATGAAAAATTGAGTTCTATTTAATCAAATCCAACTTTTAAAAACAGAAGAAGAATAGGTTCTATTATAGGTCAAACTTTTTATTTCTTGGAAACTATTGTCCTCAACTGGTGCAGTGGAATCTTCGTTTGAGTGGTTGCAAGAAATACTAATTTTTCTCTAAAACTACAGGGTGGTATGTCCAATGAATTATACAATACAATTGCTCGTGTGACGGATGGAATTTACGAAGGTATCCATACATGATGGGAATTTTGTAGTGTTCTTTTGTTGGATTCCTTGACACAAATTTAGGCCAGAATATAATTTGGGTGCTAATTTATAACTTCTGTAGGTATTGCGATCGGAGGAGATGTGTTCCCAGGCTCTACCCTCTCCGATCATGTTCTGAGATTTAACAACATTCCTCAGGTAAATCACTGTTTTAACATACTCTGTTTCTCAAGATATCATTGTTAAAGTCTTATAGAGTTGCTATTTCTATGTCATGGTTCGGTTTTCAGAGACGAAGCTTTCAATAATCTGTATCTGATAGAGGCTGCATAATTATTTGGCCTGTAAACTCTACCATGTGTCATTGAAATGATCTTGAAAGTGATTACATTCCCTACAGTGTCTATTTCAGTATGCAATGCTTTATCCTGAAGCTACCCAAGTCCGTAAAAAGCTGAAGTAATGGAGTAGTCTAATTTTATCTTTTTCTTATATGTTTTCTATGTTGTGACTGACAAAAATGAGAAATCGAGTGTTTTTGACCAATCAATCCCAAGTTTTATAACTGTTATATCATTTAATGTCACAAAATAGCCTTAAATCATTTAAGATCATGACACTGGAACTTTTGAATTTAAAGCTCAGACCAATTCTGGGGATAACTGTTGGGTACTCTTTTGCATATACACTATTGATCTAGGCTATCGATGGCATGTATGACATAAGTTTGGGCATTCTGATTCATTTTCCTTCTTTTTTTGATAATTTATTTGCATTTTACCTCATTTTTTTGAAACTGATTTTCTGGTCCGGCTCAGGTTAAAATGATGGTCGTACTTGGGGAACTTGGCGGGCGAGATGAGTATTCCCTAGTTGAAGCCTTAAAACAGGGTAAAATTAATAAACCAGTAGCTGCTTGGGTCAGTGGAACTTGTGCACGACTTTTCAAGTCAGAAGTACAATTTGGTCATGCGGTGAGCTACTACCTCTAAATCTTCCATATCATTTTTTGGGTGGCTTTCTTTTCTTTTTCATTTTTGTTGGGGTGGGGTGGGGTGGGGTGGGGTGGGGGGGGGGGGGAGTTGGTCTAGAGTAATGTTTATGATTATCACAATAAGGAATGTCTCTAATTTTTCTTTGTACTGTCTGTTTAGGGGGCAAAGAGTGGTGGTGAGATGGAGTCCGCACAAGCCAAGAATCAAGCACTCAAGGATGCTGGAGCTGTTGTTCCCACTTCATACGAAGCATTTGAAACTTCAATCAAGGAAACATTTGAGAAATTGGCAAGTCTTCACATATCATGACCCTCATATGCTTCTTCCATTGTAAATTTATTTGTTCACTGCCATATTCGTTAAGCATGCCTATCCTCTTTCTATAGGTCGAGGGAGGCAAGATCACTCCAATAAAGGAAGTTAAACCTCCACAAATCCCGGAGGATCTTAATGCTGCAATTAAGAGTGGAAAAGTACGAGCTCCAACTCATATTATTTCTACCATCTCTGATGATAGAGGTATGGACTTGACCTTATGCATTGTAGTGTTTGATGGCTTCGGCATCGATTTGACTGTTCTGAATTTGTATTATCATGCCAATTTTCAGGTGAAGAGCCATGTTATGCTGGTGTTCCAATGTCCTCAATTGTTGAACAAGGATATGGCGTGGGTGATGTTATCTCCCTCTTGTGGTTCAAGCGCAGCCTTCCCCGTTACTGTACACATTTTATTGAGGTCTATGGATGTTTTATGTTAATACCTCTTCTTATCATTAATGAGTACATGTCTGAAATCTTGTTCAGTTTAAATGTACTATTCCTTGTTGTCCCTTTTAACTTCATCTTTATTTTGAAGTCTACTCAATATTCCATTCTAAAAGCTAAATCGTTATTTTTCCCATACCGGGATTAACCTTGATCAGATTTGCATCATGTTGTGTGCCGACCATGGTCCCTGTGTCTCTGGTGCTCACAACACGATAGTAACAGCTAGGGCTGGAAAGGACCTCGTGTCCAGTCTTGTTTCAGGTAACTTTGAAGCATTTAGTGGCTTCTAAAATTAAATGGCCATTGTCCCAAACTGAATGTAATGAAAAGAGTAAATAATTGAACTTTGAAACAGGTTTGCTAACTATTGGTCCCCGATTTGGTGGGGCTATTGATGATGCCGCTCGATACTTCAAGGATGCTTATGACAGGGTGAGTCTGAGGGTAATCAGGCTTGAATGCCTCATCAGATAATACATGGCGTTTAATAATCTGGTCGTTTAAATTTTCATATGTTTGCAACCCTTGTTTGTCTTTGCAGGGTCTTACACCCTATGAGTTTGTGGAAAGTATGAAAAAGAAGGGAATTCGTGTTCCAGGAATTGGACACAGGTACAAACCTTCTTGGCTTCTATCTTGCATATTATATATTTTATTTATTTTGGTAGTTAAGCAAAATTTAGATATTCCAAGTACAAGGTTTCATTCTCTTGGCTCTTTAAATGTTGATATCTTGGTTTCTGGCAATCAAAATGTTAACTTGTTTTCTTGTTGGGAAATAATAAAAATTAAAAATAAAGGATCAAGAGAGGTGACAACAGAGACAAGCGAGTAGAGCTTTTGCAACTGTTTGCACGCACCCATTTCCCTTCTGTTAAGTACATGGAGTATGCAGTTGAAGTTGAAAGCTACACTCTCTCAAAGGCAAATAATCTGGTGCTTAATGTTGACGGTGCCATTGGGTCCTTGTTCTTGGATCTCCTAGCTGGCAGTGGAATGTTCAGCAAGCAAGAAATTGATGAGATTGTGGAGATAGGTTACCTAAACGGCCTCTTTGTACTGGCTCGTTCCATTGGTCTCATCGGGTGAGTTGGGTTATTATATCATATTAGTATACTAAGATTGCTGGTAATACAATTATGTCCAACTAATTTATACACTCGTTCGAATACTCAGGCATACGTTTGACCAAAAGAGATTGAAGCAGCCACTATACCGTCACCCATGGGAAGATGTTCTTTACACCAAGTGATGAAGTTTCGATTTGTTGTGAAGCTTGTTTAGTTGTTTAGAGTAGTAGTGTGTATGTTATGCTGATGGTTGGCCGAGTGCTTCATTTGTAAGTTTTAGGTGAGATATAATTCTTCAAATCTCTGTTTAGTACGTATTTCCAGGAAGAAATAATAGATTATTGATGTAAAACATAAACAAAACAGCGAGAATTTAAAAGCTACATCATAGATATGGAATAAAAACAAATTTTTATTCAACAAACATGGAGACAACTCTCTATCTTATGATTTAGAAATGGGTAGCATCTTTTTATTCATGCCTCGAGCTATGCAACTAATTCAGTGAAACACTAGAATTAATTATTTAAAATTGAACTCTAAATTATATTAGAATATTTACAAAGATAATTATCATGTGGATAAATTTAAAACACTCAAAAATTGTAATGTGTACAAGAAGATTTTAGGTATAAAATTCAGATATTTTTCATTCGGTTATATCAAACATCCAAAATTAAACATTTATTACTTTCTTAAATACAAACGATAAACAAAAATCTCTATCTAAAGAGACAAATAAAAAAAAAAAAAAAAAAAAGGGGTGGGATAGAGTATTTAGTGTATTGTGTTTTACTATTACATTAATTAGCTCACGACCAATCAATTAAATACAAGTGATGAGGGAAGTTGGACACGACCTTGTCAACAAGCTCCCAGCCCATCCCAATTATTATCTCGACCTAACAACAATTAAGTTTTTAAATTCTGACAATATTTCACAAAACAGATGTTAGTGTTGTATGGAGTCCTACTGCATGCATGTGAACTTCATATTATACTTAATAAGAGGTAGGCCAGTGACACTACAAGAGGAAGCTTTCATCTACTCCTAACTAGTACAGCAGTACTATCTCCTATTTAGTCATATATGGAACGAAGTCGAGGTATAATTTTTATAGTTGAATGTATGTATTGATTCTCAGGCCGGAGGGGTTTTCCAACGGCTTCAGATATCGGTCATGGTGTGCTCTCTTGCGTGGAGACTTACAATCCGGCGACGTCAAAATTACGATATTAATATGACCCTAGAAGGAGTACATTCTAGAGAGTTGTTTGTCGCCGGAATTTTCACCCATTTTATCTTATAGCCAAGTCGGATAAGTACCAAGTCTACATTTGTTTGCAAAAATAATGTACGAGATAAGATATAATTATTTGTATTAATTTATTTTCATTACGGAATATTTTTATTTCATGATTCATTTGCTATTTAACCTCATAAGTTGTGTTATAATCTCTTTTTGAGACATCAAATTACCTAAAAATTGATAGCAAATAGTCCATTAAATTTAACAATGAAAAAATCATGGAATAAAATATTTTGAAATGGTGTTAATTTAATATAAATAATTTTATTTAATTTATTATTTTTGATAGATTTAGTCCAAGTTCATTGTTTGAAGGGGTACCTTATCTATATTATAAAGCCTCCGACTTTTTTTTA
Source organism: Panax notoginseng (assembly GCA_016801055.1). NCBI lineage: Eukaryota > Viridiplantae > Streptophyta > Magnoliopsida > Apiales > Araliaceae > Panax > Panax notoginseng. The sequence continues at coordinate 20,047,394 of CM029022.1, forward strand.
ATTATTTTTTGGTGTAATTGAGTCACACCATACCCTTAATTTATCTTTTTTAATCTTTGTACCCCTATTTTATCTCTACTAATCTCTAAAGCACATCTCTTAATTCTCACAATTTCTTTATTTTATTTTAAATATGATTTATGTTTAAATTTTTTATTTTTTTAATAATAATAAAAATTAAATCACACATCCTATGTGTCGGGTGACTAGTATTAATATATTTTTTCTCCTTTTATGGTTTAAGACTCCATTCCTCTCTAATTAGCAAAAAGTAAAGTAAACTTTATTGATTTAGACGCACTCACTATTATCCATATTGGAAATAAAGGCTTGCATGGTCTATCCATGACATGTATCTTTATGTCCGACCGAATAATGAATTATTTAGATTTAATTTATAAAATTTATCGAATATAAAATAAAATTTAATTAAAACTTATTTAGTAATTGAGTCGAGCATAATTTTGAATTGAGTCCGACTAATTTAAATTTTTCTAATAAATATGATCCGAAGATTAATAAAAAATTACAACTTGAGAAGGTTCGAGTAATTTAAGTTTAATATTTACTTATATTTGAATCATTTATATTTCGAGTTGAGTTCAAATCGAACTTTAAGTACAAGTCGAGTCCGAACTGTTTATTTATTTTACAGTCTTAGCTACACTAGTCTAAGTGCTTGCGCATGTAATTATCATAAAAATATAATAAAAGTTTTTTTAAATTTAGAGATAGAATAAAAAAATAAGAAAAAATAAAATTAATCTTATAAGAATAAAAGGGAGATAAATTTTAACCTTGTTATTAGGTGTATTCTAGAAGTTGTTTATTTGTAAATACGACCAATGAAACAAGACTTATATTTTAAGACATTTTTTTATCTTTTAATTAAACCTTTATTCAATCTCATAACATATTTATTATCATTTTAAAAATTATTTATTATATTGAAAATGTATTATTAATACTATCTCCATCCTAAAATTAATATTTCACATCTTTTATTATATATGACACAAATTTTAAGACAATGCAAAAATATATTCAAATGTTATATTGAAAAAAATATGTAATATAATTAATTATATAACATCTCAATATATCAAAATATGTAAATACTGTAAGCACATCTTAAACTCTCCCACAAACACCAAAAAAAATGTTTTACAATATATATATGACGAAGGAGTATCATCTTTTCATATACTGTGACAACCCCAAAATAGGTTCATTCCACCCAACCCATTCTGAGTCGTCAAATACATGGTATAGAAAACAACTACAACTTTATTACAACAATTGTCGTGCAAAATACAACAACACATATGCTGTGAGTTTGGATACAAATATATACCAAATGTGACTCATGTTCCAACCGTGGACATCACCTCACAATAACACCTTACATAAAGGTATAGTCAAAAACTGTTTTAGAAATTAGAATCTTTGGGAAGTGCTCAAGGAAACCTTCGTACATGGGAGGCCACGCGTCTAGGTTATGATAGATATCATATGGCCACAGAATTATCCTTGGTTGACCCAATAGACCCCAAAGAAAAACGAGAAGATTACTATCATATTCTTCCCAATGGTGAGTCTTCTCTTGACATATCATTATCTCTACTGTCTCTAATTGAGAAGTATACTTTAAACAAATACCAAGATTATATAGGTAGTGCTCGTATATATACTCAGCAAGTGGATAAGCACATCCCTGTCTTATGATGACACGAGGTTGTATGTCGTCAGACATCTTGTATGATAGTGACAAACCACCCTTCCAACGTTGGGTACACCTTACCCTAATGGATTCACCAAATATAACTACTAAATGAACTTTTCTATACTGCTTCGGGAGAACATCCACAGCTAGAGACCACCGTTCTATTTCTCCGTTACCCTCGCTCGACCCAGCTACACTCTTATTACCTGAAAGGAATTGTGAAGCAAAAGGGTGAGCACAACTAGCCCAGTAAAGAATATCATGACTAAAGATAATTAAATTATCAGTAGCCTTTATCAATAATAAATCAGAGATTTATAACATATGGTAGATGATAAAAATTTCAACCATAGTTGCAGCGGAACATGCAATCCATTAGAAGAGTCAAATAGACTATAAAGTCTATTATCTTCTCCATGTTAAAAATCCACCAACAATATTTTATCTATGTAACATCACTCAATAGTTCCTTTCCACAATCATATGAATAACTCATAATCATAATTGTGACTATAAATTTTTTCTTCGCACCCAGGACGAAGAATATTTTCATCACCTGTCTTTACCTGAAACATCAAAGATCATGGTTATACCAAATCACAGTTCCTGTTCATAATCATGCTAATAAATCCATCTTCGCACTACGGCCAAAGATATTCATCAATAAACCATCTTTGCACTACGGACCAAAGATATTCAACAACAGTTCATCTTCGCACTACATGCCAAAGATATTCATCAATAATTCATCTTTGCACTACAGGCCAAAGATATTCTACAACATGTCATCTTTGCACTACAGGCCAAAGATATTCATCTACAATTCATCTTTGCACTACAGGCCAAAGATATTCATCAACAGTTCATATTTGCACTACAGGCCAAATATATTCATATCTCAAAGAAATATATAATCATTTCAGAATTTATATAAACAATAATTATAACCATGTTGATCAATTCACCTTTGCACTTAAGCTTAAGATATTCAATTATAAATTCAATGGTCATGATCATACCAGTCACAATTCAACTTTGCACTACAGGCCAAAGAGAACCCTAGTCATGATCATACCAATAATCTACCCATCTTTACACTCCAGTGAAAGAGAATTTCAACATCAGGGTTATAAAAATGTTATATATGATGATAAAAATAATCTGATCAACATATAGTTTTAATCTCAAGAGTAATATTCGTAACTTATGAATAGTAACCCCGACACAAAAGATAGAAATTCTACAATAAAATTCATACCAATATTTCGGTATAATGATATTGAAAGAATAACATTACTTAAATTTATAAACAATTTATTTTAATTGTTTACACTTTACTAATTAATGCATTTAATCATCAGAAAATGCCAACTCTTACAATTTCATCATCAATAACCAAAACCCTCATCAAAAATCTGCATATACCTCATATAGGATTCTCAAGCCATAAAATCCTATTTTCTAATTTTCTTTCTTCACAAAACATATTTAATTCATTTACTCATAACTAGACCATTTTCATGAAAAATACCAAATCAGTTCTAAAAAAATTTCTTTTCTGGGATTTAGCATAATATAGTCCCATAGTGAACATATATTTTTCTCAGAATTTTTAAAAGTCATTTACTATTTTTCATATGGCCAAAATAGCCGAATATTTAGACATTTATCAAAAATTGTACTTTTGTCTAAAAATTCTGAAATTCACAGAGTATACTTCTATCATATACATGTACTCCCAATAAAAATTTCATCAATTTTGGAGTTAACCACAAGGAATTATAAGCTGTTACTTTTAAAATAGTCTTTTCTCATAAAATTCATAACTCTCAATCTATACATCCAAAAATCACCATTTTTGGACACAATCAAGAAAACTCATCAAAATATCATTTCAAATTTTTCCAAAATTTTTGAAGATCAGAAAAATTACGAAACTGAAAATCATAACAACCATTAAAATCCCTTAATATCCCTTACTATCCCTTACTATCCCTTACCTCAAAAGAGCAGTACTTCTGATCGGTATAAGGCTGAAGGAAACTTGCACTGATGAATAGCAACTCACCAAGTATCTAAATACTCACAAAATACACTCAATAATCTAGAGAGAGAAAGAGAGAAAGCTTATGTTTTTGGTGTGATTTTCAATTCTAACTTAGCTCTCTATTTATAGGAAAATTTTGGTAGGTTTGACCTGCAACCTGATGGCTTTACCTGCTACTATTCTCACCCACCACATTTGAAATATAATTCAGCACATTTATTCACCAACCACAAGTGGGGCCCACCAATTCTAGAATTTTCCACCAAAATGATAAACTCCGAAAATTCAACAATTTCTGAACCAGTCATCTCGTAAAATTCATAATAAATCATACGTTCATTTTTAACGGTTCAAAATTTGTGGACATATACTCAACTTATATATGTATAACATATCCAAAAATTACCACGATCCAACGGTCGGATTAAAAATTATAACCCCGCAAAATATCTCAAAAACCCTGATTTTTAATACCTTCCTTCCGACAAAAATACGGATAAAAACCTCAACATTAACTCCTTCATTTTTAACCACAAAAATATATCCCTCGTTTATATCCACATAAAATAAATATTTCCTTATCATATGAATCAATAATTAATTATTCACAAATAATATTACAGAATCACATTTATGACAACCAGGCCGTTCCCAGGAAAGAGGGGGCTTTCCAATAAGAATTTTTTCTTACTGGCGCGCAATTAAATGACCAAACCTCTCCTTAGACAGAACTTTCTAGACATTGCCAATAATGTTATCTAATAATACTATTCAAATAATATGAATTATTGATCTGATAATGGGAAATACTGTGCAGCAACAATTATTGAAACAAAAATAATATAAAATATCAACGCATCAATTATTGAATCAATAAAGTAAAATATTGAACAGTAATTACTGTAACAATTATTGAGTAGTGCCTTCTTACGTAAGAATCAATAATTTCAAAAATACTATGCAATACTGTGTGCTACTGTGCAATAACGCGTATTACTGTATTTTAACCACCGGGTATTCCAACAGTGTTAACAGTAACAACTACGCCGTTATTTTAAAAACTCAAATTTGTCGTTTTCTTCACCCGACAGTTATTCGTTATGGGGCCCACAAATAGCTGCGCCGTCGTACGAATATTCTCCGACAGAAAGAATATTCCACGACCAAACGAATATTCCCCGACAACAATGATTATTTTATAACCACTTACTTATTTTGAAAAAAATCATATTTCACTCATAACTTTAAACTTTTATCAATTTAACCATTTACTGAATAGTAATTATAAGAAAAATTGAATACTTTTATTTCATAAAATTCGGGGTCTTACATATACTCCCTCTCCCGTCCTAAAAAATATGAACAAAATATATTTTGTACACATTAAAAAATAAAATAGATTTTTTTTATTCTTTAAATAATCTTTAATGAACTTACAAAATTATATAAAATGATAAATATTTTTATTTTTTATATTAGTTGACTCACCAAATAACATACTTAACATTCATTTTATACTTTAACTCATTCTTTTAGAGAAAAAAGAAATATATATTTAATCATTTTTTTTAAGAACGAAAGGAATATTATTTTTCATTAATATCATATTAAATTTAGTAAAAATAATCTTATATCATGCATATCAAACATGTGAGTCTGTCTAATCCACACAAAGCCAATTGGGAAATAAATTATTATTTTTTTTTGATAAAAAAAGGGAGACATTAATTAAATTTAAGTAATCCAAAGTCTAAAGCTACTCCCCTCTTTATTAAACTTAAGAAATCTCTATCTTCAAGTGGTTGGAGGGAATTGATATTTTTATATGTATTTTTTATATTTTTATATAATTTTATTTATATTAGTATATTATGAATTCTATTTTTATGTGGAAAAAAAGTATATGAAAATATTAAAAATGTATATAAAAATAATAATTTCTGTATTAAATTATACTAAAATAGAAGGAAAATATTTAATCTAAAATTAACTTTGATAAATTAATTAATACAACGTCAACATACGACAGACACCACCGAGAGGAGGATTAAGCTTTCTTAACCGAAAAGGAAGAGATGAGTGAGAGAATTCGGCTCACGCGCCATCTAATGATGCAAAAATATAAAGCGGACATTTATTTATTGGCTATAGAATCCATCGTGATTAAAACGTACAATTAGAACAAGTGAGTTAAAAATTGGAAGTCACAATTATTATAAAAATACTAACAACTTGTCAAAATAACTGGAAAAAGAAAAAGAAAAAGAAAAAGAAAATTGGAGAACAACCAAAAACCAGAACCTTCTTCAAACGAGAGAGTAAGAATCAATGTCGTAGACAGAGAGAACAAGAGCCAAGAATAAACCCAACAAAGAATTGAGCTTTTATTTAGGAAAAAGTGTTTTGTTTTCCAAAAATTTTTTAAAGAAAAAAGTTAGTACCTACCAGCTTCTTGATTTCTCAAGCCCACATCACTCTTCAAAAATTCCCCAATTGAGATATTATACATATAAATATATATTATACATATTTGGAATGAGAATTTAGCTCGAGAGAAAAGAGAATCGGTCATAGATCCATGACTACGAGTGCCTCAACCTTAGCCCTTTCTTGAAATATACATCTATGAATAGAGAGAGAATCAAGGAATAATGGAAAATACACCACCAGCTGAAGAGCTATTAAAGAAGATCCAAGAGCTAGAAGCAGGGTATGCCCAGCTCAAGGAAGAGATGTCTAAGCTCATCATATCCGGCGATCAAAAGTTCGGCCGTCAGAGGTCCCACTCCGTTTCTCCCCAAAGGCGGACGGCGGCGCCACAGCGACGGAGAGTCGGCGGTGGTGGGTTCGAAGGTGGCTCGGCGGCCGCATTTAAGATGGGCTCTGCTTCATTCCGGCATTCGTCGCCTCTGCAGAGAGAAAGTCGGAGTCCTGAAGATAATAACTCTGGCATGGGGACGGTGACGCAGCCGGTGCCACCGGAGGTGAAGTTTACTGACAGCCAGTATTTGAACATACTGGATTCAATGGGTCAGTCAGTTCATATATTTGATCTCGATTGTCGCATATTTTACTGGTGAGTTTATAAAATTAGTACTTATTTTTGTGTATTTTTTTTGTCAATATCAGTTATTTTAGACTTATTCTCTTTCTTGGGATGAATTGTTTATCTTTGCTTTTTGGGATTGTAGATAGGTGATGTTTTTTAAGATTTTAGATTGACCATTGTCGATTGGAGGTTTTACCAAATATCAGTAATTGAAGCTTTGAAAACTCTTGATTGGATTAGTATTTGCATGTTGTGTGGTTGAAACACTCGGTCTTGTTAGATTAAGATTGATGCGATTATAATTAGAGTTTCAATCTTTTCTCCTTGTGGGTGTTGTTCAATTGTGTAGGAATCGAACTGCTGAGCGACTATATGGTTATTCTGCTACTGAAGCTCATGGAAAGACTCCACTTGACCTCTTGGCAGATTCTCAAGACGATGCTGTAGGTTATATATATAATGAAACGTACGCTAGCAGGGGAGAGCTGGACTGGGCAGTTCCCTATTAAGACGAAGAAAGGAGAAAGGTTCGTAGTTGTTTGCACCAACACTCCTTTCTATGATGACAATGGCAAGTTGGTAGGGGTTATTTGTGTATCAACTGATTCAAGGCCATTTCAAGAAATGAGATCAGGTTTGCCTGGGTTGCACTCTGAAGCTAATAAAAGTTTTAGTCCTAGAAGAATCGCTTCAGCTAAACTGGGGCTAGATCCTCAGCAGCCTCTACAAGTTGCAATTGCCTCAAAAGTCTCAAATTTGGTTAGTATGATAGCTCTCGTACTATTAAGTTTCATATTAGTGTAAGCCTTATATTGATTTCTAGTAACACTAAAACAGGCCTCCAAGGTGAGCAACAAGGTCAAATCGAAAATTAAGACTGGAGTTAACGCCATGGTCCATGAAGGCGGAAGTGAAGATAATCATCATTCTGATCATGGTATGTCGGAAGCGGTTCTCTCAGACCATAAGGAAGATGCACTTTCAAGTGGTGCTAGTACCCCAAGAGGAGAAATTCCACCGTCTCCGTTTGGAGTCTTTTCTCATGGTGCTCATGACGAGTATTCCACTGGAAATTCCTTGAGAGGTTCTGGTGACAAGAATGATGGAAACCTGGGATGCACAAGATTATTACTTCAAAGGCAGAGGAATGGATGGGTAAGAAAGGTATATCATGGCCATGGAAAGGAAATGAGCGGGAAGGCTCGGAGCCAAGGACTGCTCATTTTGTCTGGCCCTGGTTACATAATGATCAAGAGAATGACTCTGCTTATCAGAAGACCTCTAGTGCTCCCGCAATGCCAGAAAGCCAGGTGTCTGACACTAATAGAACAACTCATAATGAGGCTCCGGGGTCCTGGTCCTCATTTAATGTTAACAGTACAAACAGTGTAAGTAGCAGCAGTAGTACCAGTAGTAGTACCGTCAATAGAGTGGATGTGGATACCGATTCCTTGGACTATGAAATCTTGTGGGAAGATTTGACAATAGGAGAACAGATTGGGCAAGGTATCATTTTTCATATTTACTTCTCCTCTCTTAATGCCAATGAAGCTTCCAATGTATGGCCCAGGCATCATTAGATAAAATTTATTACCTAAATTCCATCTCTAAGTATTATATTGCTGTTTGCATATCATATAACATTTCTAATATAATTTGCTGGGATATGGGTGTAAACTCTTTAAATGAATTTTGAAAACGAATAACCCATTGCCTTCGAGCCAATTTGGATTCCCTTCTTACTTCTTTTGAAATTAATGTGATTATTGAAATATTCTGATTTTTAAGATTGTTGAAATGATCTTAAAATGTTAGAATTTACTTATTTTGATCACTTCTGTACTAAAAAGCTGAAACCAGATAATCTGAATCAGAAAATTTTGAAAAAGCAACTTCACTTGTGTTCTCAGGTTTTGCCAAAACATGATTATTTGGACCAAAGAAGTGAGTCCAAAAGTCTAAAGTTCACTTTTTGTTATTAAAAAAAAGGCAAAAACAGATTCTATAAAAGTAAATCCAAAAAGGCTCATTGTAATGCTATTTTTATGCAGATTTTTTCACTTTGTGTTTGTTTTATAATGTTTTTTATACAGGTGCATATTAAGGTATACATTTATTTGCGCTTTATCCTTTTTATATTCATTTTGGCAGGTTCTTGTGGGACTGTGTATCATGCTCTGTGGTATGGATCAGTATGTTCCTTGGCTCTTCCTTTTAAGAACGCATGAAAGCACTTCAATAGTTCAAGTTAAAACTGAGAAGTCACAAGATCAAATTTCCATTCATCCCATCCTTAATTTCATCAATAGATATGTACAGCATAGGAAAAAAAGAATTCAGTTTTTCTTGTGCTAGATTTAAAGTTTTAGCAATTATGCTTTTAAACAAAATGTCTGATAACATCTCATCGTGAATTATAAAAACAAAAACTCTGAAATTACTTGAATCACGAACAAAGTTATGCATGCACATTGTAAAGGGACCAGCACATGGTCATTTTGATTAACTGAGATGATGCTATATTAGCATCTTTCTTCACTTCTAATAAGAAATACTTATCACATTCAAGAAGGGAAGGACCATATAAAATCCTGCAGATCAAATAATGACATGTAATATTTTGACACCAATGTTGTGCAGGATGTTGCTGTTAAGGTGTTTTTCCAAACAAGAATATTCAGATGATGTCATACTTGCTTTCAGACAAGAGGTTAGTGGCTTTTACAGTCAATGCCCCGTTGAAGTTTTCTATTGTGCACCAAATTAAATTATTGTGATACTTTTCTTTTCAGAGCCCATCCGCCCATGAGTTTAAGTCATATAACAAGGATGATTCATTTTTTTGCTAAAAACAAGGATAATTCAAAAATTCATTGTTTCTTTCTTTTGCCATTTATAAGCACACAGGCACACGCTACACACACGCTTTTTCAACCACCAATCCATGGTTCAATTTTACTTGCTTGGTAGTCTTCACATAAAATATTAATGAAAGTGTATCTTGGACAGTTTTCTGGTCACAGTCCCATAGACATGGATATAAAATTTGTGGATATGAACTGTTCGGAAGGTGTAGAAGGGGGTTCAAGTTAATTCAATCGATGTTCAGTTGTTAGGTTTAAACGCAAAGTCAGGAATTCTTTGCAAAAGATGAAAGGCTATAGCGTAGATAATGGTTTTGTTGTGGGAATTACTAAGTTAAAGTCTCATAATATTATCTCAATGGGTATTGTGATTAGTAGATGAATGAACAAATCAGATGACTAGGAGCTGATAAAATAAAAATTAGCATTTCAGTTATCCAGAAAGCATTTGAGATTAGATCCATAATGTACTTAACAGCTACACAACTTATCTGTAAGAAATTCTTGAAAGAATCTTTTTAAATCTATACGTTTCAGATGGGTGGTTGAGTGAAGCTGATTGAGATGATTTTTCTTTTAAATGATTTCTAAAATTTTCTGCTATCTGATGCTGATGTAAGCTTTATGGTTTTTATACTTGGCAGGTATCTCTGATGAAAAGGCTTCGACATCCGAACATTCTGCTCTTTATGGGTGCTGTAGCTTCACCGCAGCGTCTCTGCATTGTCACAGAGTTCCTTCCCCGGTTTTATTCTTCACTTTCCTTATGAATAAATCTTCCCTGTATAGTGATATCTGAATTATTCCATTGGTGTGTCCCATTTTTATGTTACAATCAACCTGGCACATTCAATTTCTTTTCTATTGACAGGGCACTAGTTTGTAAGTGTGACAAACATTTGGGACATCCCCAACGAAAGTAAAACAAATAAAATGAGACGCAGGGAGAATATATCTGCTAATTCGGAGCCTTTCTTTATCATAAGCTTACCGACTTCTGTAATTAAAAACTACTCTAATTATTTATTTTTGTGGTATTGCAGTGGAAGCTTGTTCAGGTTACTACAGAGGAATACTTCTCGATTAGATTGGAGACGGCGTATTCACATGGCGTTGGATATAGTGAGTTTCACAGAGTATAATTTACGTGCGTTTATATATTATTTCATTGATTAGGGCCAGGATAGATGTTTAGTAAAGGGACATGGAGTCTGTGCTGGTCTGCGTTTTGTCTATATTTCCGTTTCCTGTTAGGAAGTGATGCTAAATGATTTGAAGTGCATTGTGGAGTAATTAGAAAGTTTTCGGTTAATCTGTACCTCATGATGCGCTGTCTTATTGCTCCATATACAGGCAAGAGGTGTGAATTATCTACATCACTGCAGCCCACCAATCATTCATCGTGATTTGAAGTCTTCAAATCTTCTTGTTGACAAGAACTGGACTGTGAAGGTCTTCCTTTTTTTGTAATTTTTTTTATTATATCATATACTCCCCTTTTGTTGCTTTCTTTTTGTTTTACTTCTCTACTTCGCCTCTCCTACCTTAAATCAGAAATAATTTTAAAAAAAAAAAGAGTTGGTCAGTATCATAGTTTCTCATTATTTACAGCTCAACAGGTTGGTGACTTGGTCTGTCGCGTCTCAAGCACAATACCTTTCTGACAACAAAAAAACGGGAAAAGGAACGGTACTTCTCTGGCATTCCTGATTTCTTTCATTGGGGGTGGTACTGCAGAAAAAGATAATGTTTGACTTGTAATCTAATGTATTTTTTCTTATGTAGCCTCAATGGATGGCTCCAGAAGTTCTTCGTAATGAACCCTCAGATGAAAAGTATGTCTTAACACATCAGGGCACTGCTCATTTTGAAATTGTGTATTGACTAACCTTTTCATCTAATGTTTTTCTTGGTTGGAAACATCTAGGTCTGATGTATACAGCTATGGAGTGATATTATGGGAACTTGCCACTGAGAAGATCCCTTGGGATAATCTTAATTCAATACAGGTATTTCGCTCCTAATATATTTATTTAGACATCAAAATATAAATCGGATGGTAATTGGTATGAGTTGAATCTGATCACATGGCACCAAAGAACAGGGTAACTTGCATTGCTTTT